>OX463844.1:12352496-12650670 GCA_949825065.1 Odontocerum albicorne
AGTATTCGACAGCCGTACGGGTTTTGGCCTATTTATACTACGATGCGGGTAAGTAATGAGCTTCCACCTTCTCATCTTTACACTCAACTCGTATTGTTTGTTATATTATCAATAATGCCGGATTCGATACCCAATTGAGGAGAGCACGCCCTCTTAAATGTGCTTTAAAAAAATATTTCACAGGGTCGCGCAGGTTATTTTGAATTAACGTTTTTTTTTGTTAACATGGTGGTTGAGGGAGTGACTTGTGTGGCGCACGAATTGAAGTGACGCGTGATATATATAAAATATAAATGGCAAACTACAATATATTGTTCGAGATCTTATACATAAACATTTGGAAATAAAAGTTCTAAGGTTAATAACCGTCTAATTATTTATAATCACCCGCTTTCCGCCGAACCCTGTATTTTATATTTATATTCGTGTTGCCCTTTGACTTTCCGCTATCGAACAGATAAATATTATTCTAACTAAATAAGCTACAGATACATTCAGAGAAGAATAATAAAGAGGAAAATAAAATAAAAATATGAGGTTAATCTTTGCGCTACTGTTCTAGAGAACAATAACAACAACAAATAATATAAAATTATTAGGTTTCGTAACAAATTGTTACCTCAAAAGTTCTTGCATTTCGAAATATAAAAGGCAACTCACAAAGATCATTTAATTAATTCAGGTGAAATAATGTAAGAAAGTTTATTCAAAGTGGAATACTTATAATGAATAACAAGTTTACTATTCATCAAAGTATTATCTGATATACAACCTTTGATTTGTTACAAAATACTGAATTGTATTACATTTTTATTATTTACAGTACAACTTGATGGGTATATTGTCATGTAAACGATTTTTTCCAAGCAACCAGATATATATTAAATAAGTCTTAAGTGGAAAGATTGGAAATCTTTTTTTTTTATCTTCATTTCAATCGAACCCGCCACCCCCGGAAACTTTGTGAAGACTTAAAGAAACTTAGTTAATTAAGGTACCACGCGGAGTCACGAATGTCTTTGTCACCAATAAATTGTGTAGAATTGACAAAAAATATTTACATTAGAAGTAATTCAAAAAGAAAAAATTTTACTTATTAAACAAATAATTCAATTTACTTTATTGGCGAAGCAAATGGATTTGATGAATCAATATTTTCGTTTACATATAATTATTACAAAGTAAGTAATTTTATTATTATACAGCATTTGATTATAATATCATCAAAATGCTTCAACAGCATTTAAAAAAGGACTTCTAATAAGCAGAATAAATTCTAATTCTGCTTATAAGAAGTTCTAATTTTAAATACTATTTTAGCAATTTGGAATGGTGATAGTTAATAAAATATGTTAAAGTGTTTGCACTAAATTTTTTTTTATATTTTAACAAAAAAAAGTTAATCGGACGCGATACATATTATATTTTTAATATAACGAAACGTCACATAATGCGATGACAGTGCTAAACTGTTCTTATATGGACTGAAAATATATAATATAGAATTGTTTACAAACATTCGCTGATTACACGATCCAGAAGTTAACATGGTGGTGTTTTGTAAATCTCAAAAATATCTTTCCACATTATATTTAAAACGGTCTTATTATTTAAAGAATTGATCACCAAACGTAGAAGCTTGACATGTGGTATTATACATACTATATACCATTGTTTCATTTAATTAACATTCAACATTTAAACATGTTTTTAACATATGACCTTTTTGATGTAAATATTAAAAAAAACAACAACAAATTAAATTTAACATTGATATGTATAGTACGCATGGTTATGCGATAGGAAAAATCAGTATAAGTCGAACAACATGTCAAAGAAAATATATCTTCTTAACTTTTCTCTTGTAAGTAGTCAAAATCATATGAAAATCCCTATAATACCCATATTAATTACCCAATATGTGCAGTCTTGTTATGCAAGAGTTGTACAAATAATTGGTTGTAACCACTTCACTATGGAACAAAACATTTTGCCGAGTGGGCCTACAAGCGTGTAGCTTGTCAAGCTGAGTTAGTTCCGGACTATTGAAACACGTGCTTACAATCTCAAATAATGTTTTACGATCAAACATCTTTCTTCTATCTGACAAGGCTGTAAGATTCATCACCAGATCATAGTCCAACTCAGTTCATGGGATCTAAAGTTTAAAGATCACAAAACATAAAAACCTCCGCTGTTAAATGTTTCAACATGAACATGGATGGGGGCGACCATATTACCTATTTGTGATCTAAAATTATTCTTACCAGAGAAATATAATATTCACAATATGCATTTATGAATAGTATTACGTATGATAAATCGTTTAAATATGTCTTCACATTAAAATGATAACCTGATATTTTTTAAACAAAGGAGAAAGATAGATATATTTATCGACACAATGCAATGCCTAATCAATAATACCTCCGACGACATTCGTAACCCAGTGGAAACAATCTTGACTATCAGCTTGGGGTTTCGGGTTTGATTTCCGATGGTATAAAAAAAACCGGTATCAGTCTGGTAAAAAGAATTCATCTGGTAACAATACTCACACGCGCTGAGCGCTGGTGTTGCCAACACATTCAATGACAAACCACGAGTTCCGTAATTACTTCAGAGACTCGCTTACTAACATAGGTCCTAAGTCAATATAGTCTCCAATATGTACGAAACACTAATTCGGATACGTTGTAGTGTACCAAACAAAGAAAAAAAAAATTAACACGTGTATTAACGATGCAAATATTGGTTCAATTTAAAAAATTGTATAGAGAAGCACAAATTTTGTATGCATTTTTTTGAGTATTGTTAAAAAAATTTGATATATTTTTTTAAAAGTATTCAAGTGAGCAAGTTTGAATAATATACAATATAAATAATGAATAGGCGTATGAAGCATGGCCGATTCCATATTTGGTTTTATTTTATGGTTATTAAAATATATAAATATGTGTACAATAAACTAACCTTTGCCATTTAAAACTTCTTCAAATTTAATCGTCGAGTTATCCCAAAGCTCCTGATTTCTGTTAAGTGATTTTGTTACTAAAGATTCCAAATCTCCTTCTATTTCACAACTAGCTACCTCCAAAGCTGAAAAGTAAATAATATGTATATAATATCGATGTATTTACTAAAAATCTGAAAAAAAGAACAAATTTCTGATTTAAATAGGAAGGGGTTGAATCTTAACCCTTTTCTGTGAAATAAAAAAAATAGTTAGTCTATTTGAGCTTATTTATGAAATACAATCAATCATCACCATTATAACTGTGTTTTTTTTTAAAAGATTTATTTAAACATTTCGAAAAAAAATTCTATTTGCTTTAATTATGTTGATTTTACGAGTATATTTTATGATTATTTATAAAAATATGTTTTATTTTTCTAGCATTATATCGATTTACAATTTTTTGTAGGGATTAGTCTGATGTAACCAAAATTTTAATTGATTTGTTTGGTTAAATCCGATTTGAACATTATTGATTGATTTTGAATAAGGAAAAACTTCAATGAATTGTTTTGAATGTTGGACTTGTAAGTAAATATAAAAACTTTATATTTTTTATTTTATCAGCGTCTTACATCGTTTTTTTAGCTTATATACTGTTTGTCATCATTTCTTATAGCACTAATAAATAACATAAAAATAGCGCTTTTAAAACTCTGCCTGATAAAATTCTTGGATTTGGCCTGTTAAGATTATGCTTACTGAAATGCAGTTTGCACACTGTACACCATATGCGTATTGCATCCACAAGGGAAGCCTATCGTATCGTTAATTAGATATAATATATTATAATAAAATAATATAAAATAATCGCACTTAATATAAAAACGAGATTCTTACAAATTACGCAAATACTCGAGACATTTTTAGCAGATAAAATACATACTATTATTAATAATATTGTCTCAAAAAAAACGTAAAATGAAACTCGTACAAATAAAAAATTATTTTCCAGTGATATTTTACAAACGGAACATACCCAAAAATGATATTTTATATAAAACATGACAAAAAATGCAATAAATACACATACGCTTAATTGTTCTCATGAAATGTATTTATACAAATAAATTTAAGTAAATATAAATTAGGGTATTAATAAAACATGTTTGTCTGCATTGAAAAGTGCGGTTATTTTTCATTATTTTTTCTTGACAAATGTTTCAAGGCTCTTGCTTCCAACACGTTACCTTATATTCATACAGGTAATAATAATGTATAATTCATCGAGAAATATTTTATATTACTGCTTTGGCTGATAATTTAAAACTTAACATTTCAAAATATCTATTACTTTTAAGATTTTGAATTAATTCTCGAACCTTTAAAAAATGCATGAGTGACAAGGAGTTTCAACGTCTTCTTTTTAATGAAAGAACACAGAAACACAGAATGCCGTGTTTTCATTTCATACAGAACTTCGAACGTTAAATTGTAAACTCCGTTTATAGAAACTTAGGAAAAAACTCGTAATAAAGCTTGAAATACCTGTAAATATGATTTGATACTTAACAAAGTTATTGTTTTAAAATAGTTACCGTAGTCTGCTCGGTTATAGTATTGTGGACATTTAAAACCCGCCGATTCAAAAGTAGAGATCATTTCACTGACGGATCCTCCATAAGTAATTCTTCCGTTAGCCAATACTATCAGGTCATCAAACATGTCAAATACTCTAGAAGATGGTTGGTGGATGACACAAATGATGTTCCTTCCACCTCTTGCGAGGGTGCGAAGATGAGATATCACCTGAGCTGAAGAGACGCTGTCTAAACCACTGGAAAGGGACATAATTTTGTTAACTAAAATATCTCTGAATGCTATACATACTAATAAATAGTGAAGGTTCTGTAAAAGTACATACACTGAATTAAAAAGTAGTAATAACAAATTTATCATAATTTTTTTTATATAAGACAACTAAGTGTCTTTATTTATTGTTTACGCACAATAATATAATAATAAAGAATGCACATAGTTCGTGAGATATTTATATAACAGAGTGTGATAATCCAAAATATGTACACCATACTGAACTTTTGACGGTATGCAATTATATTGTAGAAGCCTCGAAACAATTTGGTGAGTCCGTCCCATTATTCTTTGATGTTCCCGTTAAATGCAAGAAATCATCCTCTATTCCAGTGCTCTGCAACCTTTTCTCACCTACGACACACCAAAATTCTTCCTAGAATTCCGCGGCACACCAAAAGCTAAAATATATAGGTATTAAATTAGGCATGAGTCTTCAGCGACGCGCATAAGGGTCATTTTTCTTTGTCTATGACTAATTTGGTGCGGCCATGGTGTGTACAAAGCACACTACGCAGTTTTCAACAGTTGGCACCAGTTATTGTGTATTAAATACATAATGAAAAATTGTAAAATGTCAAATACTCGTACATTGAATTTGACCGCGGCACACCTGTATCCGGCTCACGGCACACCAGTGTGCCACGGCACACCGGTTGCGGAGCACTGCTCTATTCTACTCGTATATACCAACTTACTGGACCAATTTCATGGCAAACACTCAGTGGCGTACATAGAGATATTGAACCAATTGAGTGACACAGTGGACACATTCTCAGCATCCTCTGTCAGAATAAGAAGAATTATCCCTAGTTAATTTCAATATAAATAAGATTCATGAAACTCGCATTATATAACAAAATTAAATCTGATAATTTCGAGTATAAGAAAAAAACATATCGTCGGGCGAATTGTAAACCAATCAATCAGCTCAGTTTTCTTTGCTTTACAGAGTTTTCTAGTAAGGTACAGAATCTTGTAATTTTCATGAATGGAAAAATAATGTGATTTGAGCTAATGCTTTATATGATAATATCATTTCGATTTTAAAATAAACATATTACTCATTTTTGTCAAAATTAAGATACTATAGTTTGTACCGTTGTGAAAAGAAGGGATTTACTAACATAGTACATACAAATTAAGATACTATAGTTTGTACCGTTGTGAAAAGAAGGGATTTACTAACATAGTACATACAAATTAAGATACTATAGTTTGTACCGTTGTGAAAAGAAGGGATTTACTAACATAGTACATACAAATTAAGATACTATAGTTTGTACCGTTGTGAAAAGAAGGGATTTACTAACATAGTACATACAAATTAAGATACTATAGTTTGTACCGTTGTGAAAAGAAGGGATTTACTAACATAGTACATACAAATTAAGATACTATAGTTTGTACCGTTGTGAAAAGAAGGGATTTACTAACATATTACATACAAATTTCATTAGAAATTAGATGAACCGATTCCGGTTTGAAAAAAAATACCTGGTTGGTTCATCGAAGAGCATGATTGGTGGGTTGGTGACCAGCTCCACTCCAATAGAAAGCCTTTTTAACTCCCCACTCGACAGGCGGGTCACTCGTGTGTCCAGTGCTTTCTGCAGATTCAGGGACTCGGCAATGTCACGAACCTATGTGTATGAAACACAAAAAAAATATAAACAAATGGAGACGATTTCAAGCAAAAATTAGGGAATGGTAGTTGTATTAGTAAAAGTTGAAAACACCGCCAAGAGGTGAAAGGGGTATTGAAGAGCTGGAATGGAGTGGACTTGATTATTTTGTTCAGTGTGTGGTTAATCGTTCTGTATTTTTTTTATAAAATCGTTCCATACCATTTTTTATATCTAAATATAAATATATCGTAAATAATGTCTTTATTATTTAAACAATTGTCATTAAGACTATGAAAAAGGATATCAGTATTTTGTATCAAATTGGATTTTTTGTGTCCAATATTATTTGAGTTAAATACAAACGTTACCAAACCGTGTCCATCGACACACTCCGTTCGCTTCCTCTAAATTAATACTCTATTCGTGAATTATAATTTACTTATCGTGCCTTTCAAATTTTCATCTATCAAAATCCTGTTCATCTTGTATATGAATAAATAATGGAAATTTTAAAATAGTATTTTGTCTTGACGGTAAACAATCATATTTCGATGATTTTTATGAAATGAATGGTGAAGTTTTCTTCACTTTTACAAATTTTTGGTGTGATAGATTATTCATAAATTGCATAACAAAATATGAGAATTGTGATAAGACAATCTCTCGTACTTGAAGAATATATAATCCCTCATGCGAGTGCATAACGCTTGTGCGTTTATTAATTTGTGCATGTTATTGCACTTGATCAAGCATTCAGTTATGACAAGTAAATTCCAGTTTTCAAGATAACTGGAAGGTTTATTTTCCCATAACCTTTCGTCGGACAGTTTTTTTTTTATTAAATTTATTGGAAGTTCTTTTCGCAACAGGAAGGATTACTTAGAAGCAGACAAGTAATTCAAATAACTGGTTTGTTTCAAGTCAACGGCATTGATTGTAGGCGCCCTGAGAGAATAAAAAACATGAATTTCAACAACGAATGAAGCAAAAGTCGATCCTATTTGTCACAAAGTTCGAGTATCGAGCCGAAGATTAAAGGCACCGTGAAGCTCTTTTCATAAACTGTTTTTTTTCTATAATTTGTTTTTTTTTAACTACAAAGTGGTCAGTGGATTTGCAATTAATCTGACTGAGAAAATTAAATGGGGCTCCTTTGCCAGTTTTTGCGAAATATTTTGTCGACAAAATTCCTATTCTAATCCCCAGAAACTTCAAACTTGAAGTATATTGAGATGCTCCTTAATGCTTAAATTCACCATCTCTGTCGTTCCTCATTACTGAGAGTCGCAGTGCCCAAAAAAGCTGCAGAATATGCTGGAAGTATTATATATTGAGGATAGTCGTACCATCACATTTAATTCCTAAAGTATGAAGATGTTTATTCTTCTGATGATCCACGCCAACAGCACAGCTCAAACGAATCGATTCATGCATGTTCTCAGGCTTTTATCTACATTTGTTACACATTTCGATTCATGCATGTTCTCAGTCTTTTATCTACATTTGTTACACATATCGATTCATGCATGTTCTCAGGCTTTTATCTACATTTGTTACACATATCGATTCATGCATGTTCTCAGTCTTTTATCTACATTTGTTACACATATCGATTCATGCATGTTCTCAGCCTTTTATCTACATTTGTTACACATATTTCAGTGTCATGAAAGAATAAAGGTAAGATTATAATTCGGACTAGCATTATTTTAGTATGATTGAAAATACCCCGATTCCTCCAGATTTATACTAATTTGGTCATATTTTAAAGTATTTTTTAGCTTCATTTTCTTTTTCACAGTCGCTTTATGTGCCAATGGAGGAACAAAAGTATACAAAACCTTGCACCACTTTTATGTTAGGTCACCTTACATTATCCGACACCTATAGGACATTAGCTTTATCTACTATCAAGATCTCTGCGCACATGCCTTAGTTATTTTTATCATATTTAAAGTCAATAAATAATACATATTTTAAAAACAAATTGAATACATTATAAAGTCATGTGTTATGTGATTAAAAATTGCAGATGAATTTTGTTATTATAAAACACGATAATATATACGAGTAGAGCTGTCAATCATTAATAAGTCGCATTTTTATTATAAAGTCTTTTTCCATGAATTCAGATAGAACACAAACACGCTTGTTGTCATATTAAAGAATCATTAACTGAGTTTGAATAAACAATACTCATAAAAACTCGTAATTAAGAACCGTACATAGTTCATGGAATATATACTGATATAGTTAATACATGTTGTGGGGTAGTTGAAAACTAACTAAGAACAACTTGTCCAAGGATTCATTTTACAACATTGTCCTATAAGTTTTTTCTTCACTTCTATTATAATTTAAATAATGTAGTTTATATATTATTGATCGTAACTTTAATTCTTAGAACCGTGATCAACATAATCATTGCCCATTCCTCTCCAGCATAAGCGATATCGTGCCTTACGCAGTGCCTCTTGAAAAAAAACACCCCGTTACGTTTTTCATCTAGTCACACCATCGAACTAATACGAGTACCCAGCCTTTGCTACTTCGGTTATTAACATTTTCCGTTCGTGCTATGATTTCAAAGATTCTAATTGGCACAGCACAGAAAGACGTATCATTTTGAGTTATTTAATAATCTACTATTAGTTATTCTGACTATCCATGGAATGCTCAAGCGCATTCATCTACACATTCTACACCATATCCCAAAGTCATAACATTTTGAGTTATTCAATAATCTACTATTAGTTATTCTGACTATCCATGGAATGCTCAAGCGCATTTATCTACACATTCTACACCATATCCCAAAGTCATAACATTTCTGGCTCGTATCATAAGACAATAAAAAGAGAAATACCACACTGATTGTTTAGTATAAATGGTAACCATTTAATCGACTAAATACATTTAAGCTTGAAAGAACTATAAAGACAGTATTAATAATTAGCAACTGACCATGTTTGCAACGGTTATCGTAGGAGATACGAATCTAGGTTGGACCCCACAGTACCAGTAAGATATGTGTCGGAGTTCGTACGAGATTCCATCGTTTTTCGTAGACGGAAGGAGGTCATCACTATAGGATAGTTACCGGTCTAGAAATATGAAACCGGAATTCGCTCATAGATGACTCTAGTTGACAATGTAGTGACTGTCAAGCTGCGTCATTGCCGCTTTTTTCTTGTATTTACATTTGTCAAAGACTTTTAGCTCACTATAATACAAGTTTAATACAACTACATACGTTTACATAGCGTTAAACATGTCTGTTTTTGTGCTTGAAAACTACGATTCGCCGACAGCATTGATTTTCTGTTACCATTTGAAGAAAACTGCTGCAGAATCGCATCAAATGCTTGTCGAAGCTTACGGTGAGCATGCTCTTGGTAAATCACAGTGCTTTGAGTGGTTTAAAAAATTCAAAAGTGGCGATTTTGACGTGAGAAACGAAGAACGTGGAAGACCACCGAGAAAGTTTGAAGACGCCTAATTACAAGCATGGTTGAATGAGGATGACGCTCAAACGGAACAACAACTCGCGGATCTATTAAATGTGACACGAGAAGCCATCTCCATACGTTTGAAAGCCATGGGAAAGATCCAGAAGGTGGGAAAATGGGTTCCACATGAACTGAATGAAAGACAGCAGGAAAACCGAAAAACCACTTGCGAAATGTTGCTCGCTAGGTACAAAAGAAAATTATTTCTCTATCGAATTGTGACTGGCGATGAAAAATGGATATATTTCGAGAATTTTAAGCGTAAAAGATCATGGGTAACTCCAAGCAAACCAGCGACATTGACTGCAAGGCCAAATCGCTATGGACGGAAGACAATGCTCTGTGTTTGGTGGGGTCAGAAGGGTGTTATCTATTATGAGCTGCTAAAACCTGGCGAAACCGTTAATACTGAACGCTACCGACAACAAATGATGGATTTGAACCAAGCATTGCGTAAAAAACGACCAGAATATCAAAAGAGGCAACACAAAGTGATTTTGCTTCATGATAATTCACCATCGCACACAGCAAAACCTGTCAAGGAAACGATTGAAGCGTTTAGTTGGCAAATACTTTCGCATGCGGCTTACTCACCAGACTTGGTTCCATCCGATTATTACTTATTTGCATCGATGGGACACGCAATTGCTGAGCAGCGCTTCACTTCTTACGAAAATGTACGAAAATGGCTCGATGGTTGGTTTGCCTCAAAAGAGCAAGATGTTTTTTGGCGTGGCATCCACAAATTGCCAGAGAGATGGGAAAAAAGTATAGCTAGCGATGGGCAATACTTTGAATAAAATATTGTTTACCATTTTCATACAATAAATGTGTATTTTGTATTAAAAAAATCCGATTTCATATTTCTAGACCTATGTAAGGAATAAAAATACCACTTGTTGCGTACCATAAACGGAAGCTACTTCATTAAGTTCAGCATTATACATTTGAATTTGAAGTAACTGCAAAGAAATTATTAACAATTATCTGAGGTTCCGAAAGACTCAGTCCGTATTGGCAAGAGATATGGGAGAAAATAAGAGTCTAGGATTAGACTCCACCGCTACTGTCAGACATGTGTTAGAGTTGGTGCGATATTCCATCGTTTCTTGTAGGAGGGAAAGGACCGTATTTATAAGACAACTAAGAGACAATAATCCCACTGGTAAATGCATGAATAAATAAATGTAGTACAAATTATGTTAATTTAATCGGGTATTTTATTTTAATTTAATATAATATTTGAGCGTTAAGTTACTACAATGAAAGTTAAGGAATGAGAATCCCACTGATTGCGTCCCATAAATGGTAGCCATTAAATCAAGTTCAAGCATTTGAGCTTAAAACAAATACAAAGAAAATAACAATAACTAATTAATAAGTTCTATGAGATTCTGTTTTTTTTTTTTGGAAATGGGAAGAGATACCGGTTTAGAATTGAACTCCACAACTATAGTCAGAGATCTGTCGGAATCGATATGATATTCCATCGTTTCTAGTAGACGGAAGGAGGCCAACAATTAGGACAATAAAGAGGTAAGAATCTCACTGATTGTGTATTATAAAAGGAAGCCATTTAATCGTATCCCAACATTTGGAGCTTCGTTGCTAACATAGCGATATGAAAATACCCACTGAGATTTGAAAATTGTTTATTTTTGGTTTGTTGTCGGAATCGCAAGTTGTTCTATCTATAGCGAGGTTTAAATATTTGAGTACTATGCTCGTAATAAAAAAATTATGATATTTTACAAAAAAACTCGTTTTGTTTGCGAACGTGTAGACATAAAGTTGAAAAATTATTCTCAATATTTTGCTGTATTATATATTTTGGGATTGAAGAGAAAAATAAACAAAATTAAAACTTAAACACTATTTCCCCACAAATTTATACCTGGAAATATTTTATATTATAGTTTCTAACACGTGGAAGAATAATTAAATGTTTATTATTTGTTTAGCAGAGTAACACATTGTTAATTGCACTTTATATAACGGTATAACCTTACCATACATCAGGGGAGCACAATCTAGACTCGAGAGTCTTGTTTATGCTTCCCTGACAATGAGGTGAAAATCTTGAAACCGGTAGGGTTATACCGTTATATGAAGTGGAATAAACAGTGTTTGACTAAAAAAATTACAATGTCTTTGAGCCTCTACAGTGTTAATGATTTAACCATAAATGATAATTGAATGTTTATATATGCAAAAAAGATTTAACCCATAACACATACTTTAAGTTAATTAGAAATATGGGTTAAGCATATGTCAATCATATTATCTTCTTCTTGGTCATTTCTTCGGTTCCGAGTATCGTGATCACCATGGTCATCAATCACACCTCTTCAGTACAAGCTCTTGTTCATATGTAGCGCATTCTGAAATGAGCGTCCCGCTATTTCTTTCACCAAGACACTATCGGATGGGTGCTTGGCCTTTGCTCGCTTGGCTATTCCCACTTCTCGCAAGAATTTACCTTTTAAGGCTATATCGTCCCCTCTCGTCCTATGTGTCTAAAGTATAGTAAAATGCAGCGCAGAGATACACGTCTCAACTTCGAGCTCTTCAATGATCGATCAATTGGTTATTCGGGTAGTCCATGGAATACCCAAGAGCCACCTCCAACACCACATCTTAAACACATAAATTCTTTATATTTTGCACGTTTTGAATGTCCTGGTCTCCGCACCATATAAAAAATGGAGAATACGAGGTTTAGGACTAATCAAGTATTGATTCTTCTCAGGATTTGTTTACTCGTGTTGATGCGCAAGCCGAGCATTTCACTCTTCTATTATATAATACGATGTACTTCTGCAAGTTCCCTTTCGCTGGACGCCAAATTGTGGTGTTATAAAAAAACTACAAGTTACCGATTTTGACTATTAAATTGTCTAAAAATTACAAACTAGTAAAATGTGTATTTCGTGGTTAACTTTTGTTTTGAAACTAATTGTATACAACAAGCATATAATTTTTTTTCTCAAATAGCTTAATACCATTAAAAATTTGCTTGAATCTCCTTTGCATCCGTTTACATATAATCATACCCAGGCTGACGTAAACCTTGCCCTGAGACTCTTAATGTACTTAGAAGTAATGAATATTCCTATAGTATAAAGCGTACTTGTACAAAGTACACTTCCACAATGTATGATCTCATCAAACATATTGGTCTTTCATATTTATCTACGAGTCATCATTTATTTCAATGCATTCTTCATTGTATACGCGATAATTCATTTTCATTGCAAAAAAACCAAGTTCTAATTTTTCGATTAAGTAACATGTGTGTTTCTAAAGGTCCTTCCGTTACTGGGACTTTAAAGTGGGCAGTGTAACAGAGATGTCCCTCAGAGGGTCCTCCAATTCAAGAGAAGTATAGAGCTATATAGAGAGAGGTAAAAATATATGTTCTACTAAGAATGCATCCCTTCTCTTACATATGCATAAATGTGACTTTACTTCTCTTAATTCGGGGAACCATTCCGTGAACCATCACTCTGTGAAACGAGTCCTCATACTCTCAACAATAAGTTAATACGACTTTAAGAAGAAATACTGCTTACCACATTTTGCTTTTGCTGTCGCGACATCTTGGAGGGCATCTTGAGGTTGGCTGCGATAGTGAGGGTCTCCTCCGTACTGAGTGCGGGCAGCAGTGCCGCTTCCTGCTCGATATAGCAAGCTTGCCATTTGAATTTTTCCAGATTCCGTTGCTGACCATTAACCAAAATATCACCTGTTACCCCTTTTGTCCTAAAATACAATACATGCATTGTATTATATCACACTTTTGTTATATATTGTATAACTTGGCGGGTTCATTGCCCCAAGATCATATCTTCCAACCAACGGAAAAGTTATTAAACAAGCTTTGCGTGAAAACCCGATTAAGTTCCTTTTTTTAATCTAGGTACCAACGCGAATCCAGCCCAACCCCCGGGCTGGAAGACAGGTGTCTTACCAACCAAGCTGCGGAGGTTGCAAAAATAATTTACTGTTAAAAATATTTCACTATTCCGTAACAATAAAATTTTTAAGTACCTTGCGCGATATATGGTATTATATTTTGTAATAAAATCGTATAGTGATTCAAGGTGGATGTATCCTTTTACCACATCTGTTTAACCTCTATTCGGACAAAATGTGTAAAAATGCTATTAAAAATCAATTAAAGAGCATAAAAATAAAAGGAGTTTTTATATTAATAAAACATCTCGATGATACTGTGATCCTGGTGAATAACCTAGATGACCTTATTTTTTTACTGAATATAATAAACACAGTATTTTTACTGAATATTAATTAATTTTCAAAAACAAAATTTATGTTCCTAAGTCAACAGTCTCAGTGGTGTATTTCTGCAGCTGACCAGGCAAACTTTATAGCACGTCGATAGCTTTAAATATCTAGGAAACCTTACAACTCGTGACTTTGATCCAGATAGAGAAATAAGATGCTCAATTGAAATGGTTCGTGAAGGATTTCTCAAGATGAGACCAGTGTTCGACGCGGAATCGGTAGAAGGCGCCCGTCTTGGTAAAGCAACATTCGCGAATAAACAGTTGAGGAGCCGTCCCGTGCCGCCAAAGACAGATATTTTCACGAGTGATCGTCAACGTCAACGGACACAGCACATGAAGAAGAAGAAGTTGTTCAAAGTTTTAAAAAATGAGAATTGTACAAAAAATTAGTGATTTTGGGTTTATTTAAATAGTTAATTAGGCAGCATTTCCGGCGCCAATGTTCGAGCAAATACTAGACTTATATATATACCTTTATTATTTACGAAATAAGGATTCAGAAAGCATTATGCATTAAATACTTAGGAATTGTTTTAAACAGTAGACTCTCATTTGATACTTGTATAGAGGAACTATCTAGGAAGTCTGGGATGGCTGCCTCGAGGATCTTGTGATTGGCAGCTTCGATGGAAGAAGGAAGTCAATATCTCGTGTTCAAGATCCGTTAATTTTTTTCTCTCTTAATCGAATCATTACTGTCGTCCAGTGATTTGAAAAAAATACTAACTTATGTTAGTCAACATTTTCAATGTGTTGTTAGACTTTATTTTTATGATATACGATTAGTTTGAATAACGTCGCTGCTGCTCATTGTAATATATTTAACATTAATTTCTACCATCAGGAATCGAACCTCAAACACCCGGACGGAAGACAAATTACCTATAGACTAAGCTTTAGATGCGATTCAAAGATAACCATTAGAAAAATTATAAATTTATCCACACAATAAAGAACATTTGTATTTTTTTTAAATACTACGTTTTTTAAAACACCTTTCAATGTCTTCTTGTGAAGAGAGATATTGTTCTCACCACAAATCTTGTGAGATTGTTCTCGCCACAAATCTTAATTTCTACGTTCAACTTACTTATTTCATTAAAAGATATTCACCTAAATTTGGATGTTCCCAGCTAGTGAGAAATATTAACTTGATTAAGAATACAGGATATGTTCTACGAGTAAAAGCGGAATCACAGTTAACTCAAGCTACAATTTTTTTAAATAAAACCACGTTTGTCAAATATGGATTTTAATTTTATGGCCTTAATTAATAAGAAACAATTTTTTTAAACTGTGCAAATGAAAGGAGATAAGTTTGTAATTAGTGTACTCATATCAGTTGCTAATGGATAATTAGCGTACTCATATCAGTTGGTATTGGATAATTAGTCAAAAGTAGATCTTCAAAAAGGCATCGCTATAAACATGATAAATGAAATAAAAAGCTAAAATACATCTTTAAAATCGTAAGAAAAATATCAATGTTCATGAATATTTACTTAATTAAAACAGGTTTATTTATTCAACTCGGTCTTAACACTATTCATTGTGATTTACACATGATAAATAACTCAATATATTATATGTATAAGGTCTTTGAAACTAGATAAATTGGGTTGTTTTGTATTTTATACTTGTTAAAAAAATTGATTAATTTTTGTAAATAAACCAGTCAATTTTTTTATTATTGGCGGCATATAATTCACATTAATTATCTAGATTTTAATAAATAACCAGTTAAGCTTATGGTTTGTATAGAACTTACCTTGTTTTGAAAATTTTAATTAATTGCTGAATAGTTATTTAACTCGTAACACTCTTCGAGTGGCTGTTGATAACTATTTATTTTCTTAAAATTATATTTATGCAAATTTTATGTCGCTGTAAGTTTTTTTAATTGCACTTGGTTGATTTAGATACTTTTTTTACTAACGTTCCTCTCCATATTGGAGGCTGGCAATCATTTTTTTTTTATTTTGTCTACAGCTGCTCTGAACAATGTCTACTTATTACAGTGGAACCACTCTATTAGAAACTTAAATGGACTAAAATTTACGTGCAAAAATAGAGGCATCACAAAGTCTACTAAAATATTTCAAGTCAAGAACTAATATTTTTTCTCCATACGCATGTAGTAGAAACTTAAGTAGGTCAAGGCAGTAGATCTAAGAAGAATTGTGTTTTTAAGATTTACAATGGTGATGCATGCTGAACAATAGTTGACTACAACTCCACTGTGTGGTCCCTCTACTTCGGTGTTCACATACTCGTAGATGGATTGGAGGGAGTCCAGGGTCGTTTACTTAGGTTTATAAACTAAAAATACATATAGTACGAGTATATACCTCGCGAAGAATTTAACTATAAACATTTGTTGAAGGTCTTAAACTTGGCATTATTGTCTAACAGAAGAAAATTTGGTTTTGACGAACTTATTGATTTTGTATAAAACTGTCCATTTTTATTATGATAGACCTGAGCTTGTTCAATTAATCTGTTATGCACGCTTCCTTTAGCCTCGACATCAATTTTTCTATGTAGTCATAAACAACCAACAGTTTATATAATTCATCAATCGTTACGCTGCACATGATAGAGAATCAGCATGGACATTTGATAGACCCATTTAAACTCCCTTTGAACCAAAAAAAATATTTTGAAGACGATTTTTCTTGATTAGTATTTCCATATATCTAATAATTTGTCGGATCGTTCAATTTTTATACATACCATCACAGAGAGCAAGACGTTCCTATCACGACACTCATACTTCACATCTTCCGCATCCATACACATTCTTATCAGCTCCTACGATTTTTCTTACTTCTTACATTTCCTTCTTTCAAAATATCATTAACTTGATTCAACCATACTTTTCTTGATCTTCATCTTACACGCCTTCCACTCATTTACACTATTTATTTGTTTTGTTGGTTTCTCTTCATTAATTCGTTTCATTTACCCAAACAATGTCAAAATTTAGTAAATCAGCCTTAAGTTCACCTTCATCCCTGAACACATTATTCCATATTACGTCATACATTGTTACCCCATGTATTTTTCTAAATGGACGCATTTCTATAGTATTTATTCGACTCTTTTCAGTATTTTCCCATGTCCACGTTTCACTCCCATACATTAAGTTGGTACTTAAATACTAATGTGGACTATCATCTTACCAAATTTTAATAGTGTATGGTTCGAACAAATATGTTTTGGTGTCCTATTGACATTGTGTCCTATCGTTAAACGTTGTTCGATATCCCTCGTAATTCTTCCATAATCTGATAAAATATTATCTAATTTGCTGAATTCTTCAACTTGTTCTTATATTTAATTTCTTACCTATATATCGCATTTACAGCTCCGATTACTTCACTACCTACTCAGGTGTTCCTCAGGGGTATAATCTTGGACCTACCTTATTTCTTATTTTTATTAATGATATAGGTAGAGTCATAAAAAAATCCACGTTTCTTCTATTTGCTGATGACCTCAAAATATTTAAAACAATTCGTTCTTATACCGACTGCTTAGAGCTACAGTCAGATCTCAACAACGTTTGTGAGTGGAGCCACAATAATAAATTATATTTTAATGCATCAAAGTGCAAAATTATGTCGTATTATCGCTCACACGTCTTGAAATTCCATAGATTTACAGAGAATCTATACCTATCACAGATAATATTAAAGATCTGGGTGTCTTGTTCCACAGCAATCTCGCGTTTGGTCCTCACATAGAAATTATGTGCAACTCAGCTTATAAAACTCTAGGATTTGTAATAAGAATCTCTAAGTCGTTTGAAAACCAAATGGTGCTCAAAATGTTGTTTAATTCATTGATCCGTAGCAAACTAGAAATAAATACTTGCATTTGGAGCCCGGTGGGGGCGCAGAACTTACTCATGATGATGAAAGTACAAAAAAATATCTACGATATCTCTATATGAGAGAGTTTGGTGTCTATCCATGGCTTTATTCTACTCAGTTTCTGCTGGGCATGCTCAGGTATAACTCCTTGAGCATAAGAAGAGATCTGCGTCTCCTGGTATACGTTGTCAAACTCGTTCGAGGAATTGTGAGCTGTCCAGCATTACTACAAAGATTAGCGTTAAATGTTCCTAACAATTACACTAGACTGCGCCGGCAAGAACTGTTCTCAATAACATACGCAAGAACGGGTCTTCCAGCCGCTATGCCTGTTGGAAGGGCCTTAACTCTTTTGAACGGGACTGCTTCGGATATTGACATACTCGTATTTCATATCACATTACCAAAAGCAAAAGTAAATTTTCTTCTAAGATTGAGCGCGTTAGAAAGCACTCATCAACGTACTTAAGTGACTGTGAATATATGTGTATCATATGTTTGTGTGTATATATGTATGCATTATTTTTTATTTTGTATATATTTTTTTTTATCCTATGTAATTTTTCTTTATTTTTAATGTGTTGTATTTTTCAAAGTAATTGGGCTAAGCCTGTTTTGAAAAAATAAATAAAATTTACCTTTCCTTTCACTCTTTCTATCACCATGCCTTTAGATTTTACAACATTCATTCTCAGATCTTTCTCTTTATATCTCTCATACAATTTATCAGAACAGCTGAAATAACACATCCTTGTTTTACCCCTTTTAAAATATTAAACCGCTAAGTCAATGAATAGTTCACTCTACTTATACTCTACATTAAATATATGTTTTAAATATCAAATTGCATGTTTTAAATTTATATTCTATTTAACTGCATTTTACGAACTTCGTATCTTTTATATTCATAATTCACATTAAAAATAGCGAGTAATTGATTTTTCAAAAGAAACGATTAAAGTATATATTTTTAATTTTAAATGTGAATTCAATACAGAATTTTTAAATTGATTCCCTCATTGTTTTGATAAAATAGAGTTGAACAAGAAGAATGTGTTTAAAAAAACAATATAACAACTATACCAAGTCATGACTGTGTTTTGAGAGAGTATGTTATCTGTCATTTGCTGTAAATAATTCTAAAATGCAAAAATTGAGAGAAAAAATACGTAGAATAGAAGAGATTTGACGCAAATGAATTAAATTTGAAAATTCGATAAATTGTTCCGGGTAGCCTTTTAAATATTAATATCTCGACTTCAGTGGTTACTTATTTAGTAAGAAGCTGATATAGGACAGCAAAATATATTTGAAGTATAAAAATATTTTTTTTACTAACTTGTGGCCCGCTAATATGTCTAAAAAGGTTGTTTTTCCAGCTCCAGATGGACCCAAAATGGCTGTTAGTCTTCCGGAACGGAACTGCCCTAGTGTTGCACTGAGAATTGTTTTATTTTTATCTATAAATAAAAAAAACAAGGAAAATAATATAGTTGGTTTTAGATATACACATGAATTTTCATTAAACTGAAATAAAATTAATTTAAAATGGGTTTATAATTTTTTTTTGTATTGTATACATTTATTATTACCACTCAGGAAAATTCATAAATAATTTATAGCCATGGTAATTTATTATTTAACAATTTTTAGTGATGTTCTATCTAGCTTTTTTTTGCAACCCATTAACACCTGGCTTGGATGAAAGATCAAGTCGCAATAATTCGAAGTCGAATTTTCTCAAGGCTGTAAAGACACGTTGCTAATTTATACATTACACAAACGCCTATTCTCTTTATTTATTTTACTCACCGTCAATATTAAAGAAGTAATAACTTAGTAATGAAAATGAAGGTATATTCATTAGTTATTATTAAATAAAAATTACTATTAAACCGTTACTATGACAACACCTTTTCTTACATTCGGATGAAAGTACAGCCGATTTTATTTTACTTGATGATGATGAAATGATAATAGCAGGTGTATTTTAAAAGTATTTTAATAATGAATGAAGAATAAATAAATGATAGTAAGGAGATTATGGCAATAAGCCCGCTAGGTTTTATTGCATACAACGAAAGTGAAATACAATACAATATTAAAACCAGTATAGACATTGTGAACTGCACGAAAGTTATAATATTTAGTTTAGGTTTTTCATTATCAACCTGTGCGTTTTATTACAAACACAGGGATGCCATTAAGCACCTCCATCCAGTTCAGTCCACAGCCCGGCATACGTCCTCACATGTTAGGCTAAGACTACAATTCTACCTGCCGTATCACCGGAATATTGTGTAGGATCGTCGTTCGATTATAGTTCGGAAATTCTAGGATGAGTCCTGTGACAGCTCACAAATTTGCCCCAATACAACCTTGTTACGATGTTCAGTAATTTTAATTGTTTTATCAACTTTAATATAAGCCTCAATTCTAATAAATAGCAAGTTATTTAGGTAAATACATTACGAAAGGTTGTATTGGGGCAAATTTGTGAGCTGTCACAGGACTCATCCTAGAATTACCGAACTATAGTCGAGTTTCTCGCGTTCGACAAAACAGAGGTCTTGACCATCTACCAGGCGGCGATCCTTTAAATTAAGCTTTTAAGAGTCGCTTAATAATTATCAGGAGCAATAAATGTTTGCTTTGAGGATTTTATGGGCATTTCAATAATCCTCGCTTATAAACTTCTGGCCTTCACTTTGATATGGAACCACTAAATGGCTTTGTACCAAGAATCAATACAAACAAAAAAAATGGTTTATCAAAACTATATAATAATAAAATTCATTCAAATGATAGAAGAGTAACGAGAGATATCGAATGGTGTGTAGCAATAGATAACAAAGTTAATAGAGCACCAAAACATATGTATCAAAATTTGCTAAGACGATGGTCCAAAACAATATTCTAGTACCAACTTTGATATACAGAAGTGAAACACGAGCGTGGAAAAATACTAAAAGTAGCTGAATGATTGCTCTAGAAATGCGTGCACTAAAAATAAAACGCAGAGTTACAATGAATGACAATATACAGAAGTTCTGGGTGCTAACTCACGCAATTGCACTTCTGTTGAGAAATATAATATATTTTTTTATTATCAATGCAACGAATTGAGTGACCCGGAAAAAGGAGTCAAGCGACTGACTTCTTCTTATCATTAACCTTGGTGGCATTCTCTTGTATTGAGTGTTTTATCGCAGTGTGTTATTAGTGATGTTATTTTATTTGCTATATTATTGTATAGTAGTCCCCCGTTATCCAAGGGGGATAGGTTTCAACTCTCCATCACCATCTTCCACATCGTACGCATCGTCATGCACAAACGCATATAATAATAAAAAAATACAAATTTTGATTGTATTTCATTAATACTATGCGTATCCAGAAAGTAAGTGTACTGAGGCTCTCACGACCGGATGGATTTTATTTTCGACATGTTGGCTAAACTTCCGTGTAGCCTGATCCTTCCCCTCCACAACGAGACCGGTTCGAGGTCAGTACGTTGAGAAGTGTCGACGCGACAACACGTTTCGTGAAAAATGTCAATCCAATCTCCCGCCAAGTGCGAAATACGTGGCGTCATCCGTTATCTCGTTTGGAAGGGAAAACCTCCGGTTGAGGTTTATAATGAGGTGAAAACGCCATATGGTGATAAAGCTATGAATCGTACGAGTGTGTACAAATGGTGTCGCGAGTTTAAAAACGGTCACATCACACCTCTTCACCCTCCGCCAAAAAATTCAAAACCACAATTTCAGCCAAGAAAATCATGGCATCCATGTTTTGAGACTGTCAAGGCATAATTTTAATTGAATATATGCCTCAAGGGGAGCCCATCAACTCTGCAAGATACTGTGAGACCCTAAAAAAATTGCGGAGGGCGATTCAGAACAAGAGGAGAGGCATGCTGACAAAGGGAGTCTGCCTGCTGCACGACAATGCCGGACCACACACGGCCAACGCCACGAAGAAACTGCTCGCCTCGTTTAAATGGGATGTCCTGAACCATCCCGCGCATTCCCCTGACCTAGCACTTTCAGATTACTATATCTTTACCTCCCTGAAGCTGCACATGGGTGGAAAAAGGTTTTCAACCGACGAGGAGGTAAAGGAGGAGGTGGAGAAGTGGACGGAGGGGTTGGCGGGAAACTACTTCGAGGAAGGCATCAAAAAGTTGATACCCCGCTTCACCACCTGCATTGAGAGGAATGGCGACTATGTCGAAAAATAGCTTACATATGTACTACGGTAACCACGTAATTTTTTTGTTTAAATAAAAAAATTGTAACCTACAAAAATTCAGTACACTTAATTTCTGGACATGCCTCGTATTATCCTATTTTAATATATGATTTTATTTAGGCAGTTGTCAATATTGGTGTCATAACCTTAATTTTAAATACTATTTTCGTATTTTCACATTAATATAAAATGAAAATTCTAATCGTATCAAAATAACGCAACTGTAAAGTATGGCATGCGCGGTTCCTTTTTTCTTGATTCTGTAGATTTTTAGTGCTTTTTTGTGTCTACTTATTAGTGAATGATGCTTTGTACAGTTAATGTTTCTAATTTGAATGATCTTTCTTAGTGTGATGTGATTATGATGAGATTTAATTTGTCATATATTAAAATGTGATTTTTATTTTTGCGGCTGTTCAATATCTATATATTTTTTCTTTGTTTTGTTTTGTGAAACCTGCCGGTCTTAAGCCGGGCATAAGCCTAAGGAGGCAGAGGAATGTTTATTAAATATAAATCAAAACAACTGGAGTGATGAAAAAATTAATTTAATTAAACATAAAAGTTTATATATGTATTGTAATTTAATTTTGAGTTACGCAGAATTAATGCATTAACAAAAAAAAACAAGGGAGAAATATTTGATAAAAGAGGAGAAAATTAAAGTTGGACTTACTTTTCCCACAGTGGACTTTGCAGACAATATTTTTGAATCTTAGATCTAAAGGTTTGGCAATATATTTTTTTACTTGAATGAAGTTGAGACATTCCGTCTGATCGTCATTTGCAGGCATTTTAATTCAGCTGAAACAAGAAAATTTTCACTAAGTCAAAACAATATTTACTAGAAAATATTATATTATATTAAAAGCTTTCTATCTTGACCAAAAAGAAATTTCTGAATTATAAAATATATCCTCGTTTCACGGCCATTATTGACGCATGAACTTGAGTCAAAGACAAAGGTCAAATCTCCAAATAATAAAATCGTGTAGTCGAATCAAGTGGTTGATAAAGTCACAGATAAACAAACTTGATAAAGTATTACTCTTAAAATAAATTACTTGTAAAGCGCTGTTTCCTAATAAAATACACCTCAATAGCCCCTAAATCTTTTATTAATTTTATGAAGTTCAAAAATCTTCAGTGATTCTATATAATTAAAATTTTGGGCGATTCCACAATATATAATTAAAATTAGTTATTACTATTTACGAAATTGTCGTAATTGAGTATAAATTAACCTAAGGATTTTTTATAACCACTTCCCTTTCCAATTATGAAAATAAAATCTGTTACTTTATATCAAGAGTGAAAATTAAACTGGTTAAAACGGTATTATCTCAATAAATATCTGAAAAAGTAACTAGCGAATAGGCTCGTGCGTTGAAAAATACGTGTATATACTGTATGTATTTTGTGACCCATGTTAAAATTATTTTCCTTCAATTCACTTAAACTGGCAACATATGGTATAAGTCTAGTTAGCGCTGTGCGCGAGGATTTATAGAGAATAATAAGTGACAAATTTATAATGGATTCAGCTCCTGAAGCGAAAATTTTGGTTAATTTTAAATATCAAATAAGCTTATCTCGATTATTTATGTGCAAAAATATAAAATAAGTATTTTCATCCTGTAAAAAATGCATTCAGTACAAACCTAAAAAAGTAATATTTTCTTATACGAGTATCTCATAACAAGTAAAAAATTATGGGCTTTTTTTAAAAACTGAATTTAACTATTAAAAAACTGTAACACATTTTTACATTGATTTTTTGGGATGATTTTGCTACAAAAATATTATGTCTGTAATGCATTTTAACTTGAAGTATGTTTTACAGCTGAAATGGATTTTTGAGAATGAAATTTTGAGATAATTTAACATAAAAGTACAATGTATACATTGAATTTTACCATGAAATGTGCTTTCCAGTTGTGTTTTTGTTTTGCAAGACTGATTTTTTGAATAAATTGTCACACAAGTGTAGAGTATGGGCTAAATTTTACCACGAAATATCCTTTGCAGATGGAATCGATTTTTTAAACTGATTTCTAAGGGTAATTTGTCATATAAGCACAGTGTTTGCGCTGAAATTTTCCACGAAATATCTTCTACAGCTGGAATACATTTTCAAGACGAATTTTTAGTGCAAATACGGTGTATATGTTGAATTCTGTAATGAAATGAGATTTAAAGCAGGAATATATTTCTAAAACTGATTTCCGGGTTGATTTGTCACAGTATGTGTTATGTACTGAATTTTACCACGAAATATATTTTAGTCGGAATGCATTTTTGCTTAAAACTGGAATGATATATTTCGCACTTTTTCACAATGATATTTTCCGCCCCTTATAATTACTTTCAAAAACAAAAATAAATGAATTAAATCTAAATATCACTATTTTTACGGTCAATTTTTTTTAATCTTTTTCATTAAAATTAATAGCAACAGGTACACAGAGCAACGAAAAATTCACTCACATCCTAGCAGTTTCGAGGCTAGACCACCAGGAAGTATCCCACTTCAAGACAGCTCTTCCTGAATAACATGTTAGTCGACATGGATGTAGAAAAGGGATTATTGGAGAGATACGGTTATACGAGTAGGTTGTCAGAATTGGAGAAGCATCATTAAGGAAGCTAACACATTAAAGCTACGGGTTTGTGTAGGTAGGTAAAATAATTATTTGATGTTTGGAAGTTTCAAGACTTCAAATGATTATCATATCGAAAAACATTTTGTGTGCCATATGCAGGATGAGAATAGGTTACTGTCTGATAGTAAGTCACGTACATGAAATTCATATATAGGGAAACCTACGTGCACGTATGAGATTCGAGATTAATCCCTTGATCACGTTTTATCTGAGTGTTTTGTACTTGTTTGCCTCAATTATGAATGTCCTAACTCCAACTTACTCGTAAATTCCCAAAAATTACAGTCACTTATTTGAATTTGTTGTGCAAAACTCCTGAAATATTAAGTATTTCAGTAGTTTTCCACATACTTTTACACATCCTCCTATCCATCGAATAGTATTTGGCACAAATCTTCCTCTTTGTAGGATGGGATGCCTAATTAATTCGAGAAAATAATATCAATAAAGTGACGTAGTACATAATCAATTATATTATCCATAGTGTAATGAGCACTGCTCGATATTCTAAATCTATATTATTGCATTGTTTTACACTTCAATTGTATCCACTACAATCTGGCGAGCTTATTCTCATTTATTGTATTTCCAAGATTTATGTTATCAGTGATTATAACTGTATTTCGCTTATTTAAGCAATAAAAAACAATTGCAAAGAAATACGAGTATACACAAACCCAATAAAAACAATAAAAATAGTTCGTCTGGTAACAATAATCACAAGCGTTAGACGTCTGAAAGTAGTGTTATCTCTTTGCTTGCGGTAGTATTGATGGCACATACAATTACGAACATTGAACTCAATGTCCATTCCAGTGGTCCTTTGCCCGAAGACTCGATTAATGAGTTCAAAGACAATGTTTCCTCACCAGGATCTTCAATAGGTCTAAATAATCAGATAAGTTGAAGGGGGAATGAATTGCAAAGAAATAGAACATTCGATAAAATAAGAAATCTCACTAATAAGGATTGAGAAATATCAGTAGCAGGCTCATTCATGGGCATGTAATTCGCATGTCAGAACACAAGTTGACAAAGAAATCTTCGAATCGAATCTTTGTGGAAAAATACCATTAAGAATGCAGAGAAGACGAAGTAAACAAGTAAACAACCTGTGTCAGTATTATGTCGGTAAGTGTCATTCAGGTCAAAGTGGAAGAATGCCTACCAATGTTTCAGACTTACCGAAGGGAGAAGGGACAATAAAAAGAAAGAAATAGAGCTGGAAAAATTAAAAAAGATCTTAACCATTCAACTTATAAAGAGGAAAGTTATTAAGAGTAATATATTCGTACAGTACCCGGCGGTAAGTAATACACATCGCTTGTAGAGCGTCGTCTCTGTCGCACGATGCGCTAACAGTCCGGTCCGGTAACGACTGACAAATCGCGACGGAACACGTGTATAAATGACAGAGACGACGCTCTACAAACGATGTGTATTACTCACCGCTGGGTACTGTACGACCGGTTTCACTCGATATATTAGAATGGAAAACCCTGAATTAAATCAGTAAGGTGGTTCTTGACTATAAATATGAATTACGTAAAGTAGGTAAATTACGTAATTTTAGTTATAACCGGTGATTGGTATACATTGCTAGAGCGTATAACTTGTATTAATAAATATTTTTTGCTTATATTAACACATTCTCAACGACAACCTCTTAATCATCATCATGTCCTTTTTAGCGTAGGCAGAGAGAATAGATCTCCATTTTATTTTATCCAAATACATATTTTCTGCTACTACCACGTTCATACACGACCTCCGTGGCCTAGTTGGTAAGATGCCTGTCATTTGACTCGGGTGTTGCGGGTTCGATTCCCATTGAACCCATTTAAAAAAAAGGGGAAAAATGTTTTCGCCACAATAGCAAGTGTATTAAAAATAACACACATCCGAACAATCAGTTCATTTTTCACTTTGGCAGAGTGAGAGTCTAGTCTAGAGTTTTTTTACATACATACGCATTTTCATACAGCTCATTCGATTTCCCTGACTTTTACATTTCCTTATTTCGAATTTACATTCACTTGTGTTATTCCGAACCCGGGAGTAGATGGTGACGATGGAAAATATGCACTTTCTTGATGAATCAGATGATTTAAGATGATCTTATACAATGAATTATAATGATCTTATACAATGAATTATAAATGATCTTATACAATGAATTATAGTGATATTATAAAATAAATAACATTGATTTTATGAAATGAATTACAATTAATTTTATACAAATAATTAAAATTATCTAATACAATTTTGGGCAAAATTGATTATTTTATTTATAAGATTATTTTATTAGCAGATAATGTTAAGGATAGAATGTCATAATGACCTCGTTTCTCCTTTGTGAAAATGTATCTGAGGAATTTGTGTCTTATGAATAATTTATTTGCTAAATTTAGGTCAAAAAGATATATTTTTTCCCCATTGAGTGTGTGCATGGTTGACATGATACACGGTTGACAAAATTATTTTGTTAAATTAAATTAAATCGTCATTCTTACGCTTCAGTTTTCTTTAAGAGCAACAAGTATGTGTATTTACAGAAATATTCAGTTTCCATAATCTTAAATAACTGACATACACAGCGTGACAGCTCTAAACTTATTATTTTGTGGATCCGGTTGATAGGAAAGGTGACCTAAGTTCATTTTATTAAAAAAAAAAAAAACACGTATGCGTCAATCACATAACACTTTAAATAAACTTTTCTTGTGCTTTTACCCATCTTGCTCTAAAACTCTTACTATAAAATTGTTTTTTAGTCTTTCGTCACGCATTTATTCTACAATGCTCCTCTTAGCCATCTTAACAGTTAATACACACGTCTTAATTAAAATGTATATTTTAATAAATATATTCCCTATTCCTTCGTATCTTTTACACGTCATGTATTCCTCTCAGGGTTCGCAATTCCACACATTGAATGCAGTATATTTCATTCCTTTCCCACGGATCGGGAACTCTTAAAATAAAACAAATATTTCTTATAAATTTAAGATTATGAATGAAACATAGATCTCCTTAATATCCAAGTCGGCATAGTTCCAAATCGGAAAGAGCTGATATTGCACGAGCAAAATTTGGTTAAAATAGGCAGAAATCTTCGCAACACTAAGATAATAAAGGCTAAAGAAGATCCTTTAACTCAACTCATTTATAAATATAACAGTTTTAAACTGTTATATTTAATGATATGATAGAGCTATCGAGTAATATTGGAGAAAGTATATCAGCGTTAATTTGCTGAGAAGCTGAAGACTGCCAATGAAGATCGCTTGAGACTTAAAAGCAAGCCATACTCCTTAGTCCACTCGTAGATCGATTGAAAGTGCGCTTTAATTTAGATCGTTCAACGCCATGTAAAATCAATTAAAATTAAATTAATATATAGCTGCAGGTCATCCGCATATAAATGGTAAGAATACTTAAGAGATGATGGGATTGGGTTGATTAATATAGAAAAGAGGAGTGGGGAGAGAATTCCAGCTTGGCGAACGCCTGCAGAGAGATTAGTCAGCTTATGGTATTTGCGGGGTTGTTGCATTACCTTTAAATGACTATAAAACCAAACAATCGCCGATTCCGCGAATTATAAGGAACGTATACCAGATCAAAGTCAACATAATTCAATGCATTACTAAAATCTAATAGACATAATAACCTACAATTGGTTAGCAAATTTAAAGGAAAAAAATTGAAAAGCGATAAATACATGTATACATTTTAAAGTTTTCGCCATTACTTATTGTTCAATTGCATTAGCTTACTGACTTTATTTTCATTGCAAATATTGTCGTATTGAATACTGTTGTATGATTGTTATTTATGAGTAATGAACAATAGATAAAATACATATGTTAAATATTTATATATATTGTTAGATATTTATAACTGATAAGCCTTATATCTACACCTGATTGGTTTTCAATATTATATTATATTTATATATACAATAACTTTTGTTTCAATGATCAACTCTCCATTTACAAAATATTATCAATGTCATCGAACGCACTCATAAAAATGAATATATGAAGTCTAAAACAGTTTTCAGTTGTTTTCATAAAAAGAGTTACAGCTTTTATTTCTGATATTTTATTTTACATTTAAGTTTTCAGAATAAAAAAAAAATGATTCGCGCAACAACTTTTATTATTATTATTTTAGCTTTATCTATTAATAAAAACCGTTTGTTTCTTATTTTCTTTTGAATTATTTCATGATTATTTGGAAACACAGTAAGGATACAAAATGAACATATATATTTAAATTGAACCCAACCCACAACACACATTATTTTGGTTTATTTGAAATATCGAATCATATTTCTATAATTTGTGTGCATAATTACGAAATTTCAGTTTTATTTATCCCACAAAGCGATTTTACCGAACACAAAATGTATAATGTCAGTTTGATTATATTAACTGCTTTGATAATATACATTGGATGATACTGTTATTTTTCAATCTAATGCAAACCACAGTACAGCATACATTTCAATGCAGATCAAAGATTTTTATTTAAAAAAATGAAAAAAATCCTAAGCCAATTATATCATAAAGGCCATAAAATTCACAAGCTCAGAAACGATTAATCGAACCCTCATATCAATCATGCCATTATTAAACAACACTGTTTCAGTCTCTTCTGCAGACTTCTCTTATCAACTATTACGCTATCCTTTAATTCAGAAAATTAAATATAATTGATATAATTGGTATATTATTGCAATATTATGTTAGATATTTGCTTCAATAATTTCATAAATGACAGGACAAATCATTATGAAAAGGCATTCTCCTCTGAAAATGTAGTTTGATGCAAGCAGAAGGGCACCTATGTAAGAGGGATAAATCTTGATAAGACAAGCGAAAGTTCACACTTTTTTCCGCGGCGAGCGATAGCCGAGGGCTAATTTTTTTTTTTCGAAATACAAAAAAATTAAGGGAATTATTTCAATAAAAAAAATTACTGGAATATTTGTGAGATCGTTTGAAAAATCATTTTAAAATATGCTATAATATTTTGTTTCTCATATATTTTTTTCTATTGTATAATAGTTAACTAAAGTCCCACTTAACTAAAGACTTAAAACATTTTTAAGTCTTTAGTTAAGTGGATCAAGAAGACATTAAGCAATTTCAATATTTGTTAAAGAAGACTCGTCAATTATAAAATATGACTACTGAAGTACGAGGGTTGCTACTTAAGTTTTGAGATAGACAAGTAAAAACAAATATTTATTATCGAAAATGGCTTTATTGTTTTTCAAAATACTCTCCATGAAGATCAATACACTTTTGCATGCGTTTGAACCAATTTTCGAAGCACTTTTTCCACTCCGAATGAGGTAACTTCAAAACATGCGTTTTGAATGCATCAACCGTTTCTTCAGACGGCGAAAAACGTTGACCTCGCAATTTATTTTTGATGTTCGGGAATAAAAATAAGTCATTGGATGCCAAATCAGGGCTGTACGGCAGATGACCCATCAATTCGATGTTTTGAGTGCTCAAAAAGTCACTTGTTTGAGCTGATGTGAGAGAGCTCGCATTGTGATGGTGGAGAATGATCCGTCTTCGGCGGTTGGTTTTCCTCATTTCTCCGAACACTTCTAGCAAACAAATGGTGTTGTACCATTCAGAATTGACCGTACGACGTTCCACTAAAGGCACTGTTGCGACATGACCAGTTATACCGAAGAAACTAGCCACCATTTGCTTCGAAGTGCTTCGTGCGCGAACAACTTTTGTTGGATTTGGCTCGTTTTGAAAGACCCATACAGTCGACTGCTGTTTAGTTTCTGGCTCTTACGAGTATGCATAGATCCATGATTCGTCGCCTGTCACGATCTTATAGACGTCTTTTGAAGCACCGCGATCGAATTTTTTCAGCATTTCTTTGGACCAATCGACACGAGCCTTTTTTTGAGCGATTGTAAATTATGCGTATCCAACGCGAACAAATCTTTTTGACGGCCAAATGGTCATGCAATATTGAACATATGCGAGTAGAACTAATGCCCAAACATGCCTCAATCTTACGATAAGTCACATGACGATCTTGCAATATCAGTTCACGCACAGCATCGATGTTTTCTGGCACAACAACCGATTTTGGACGACCTTCACGAAATTCGTCCTGGAGCGAACTACGACCACGATTAAATTCGAAAAACCAGCGAAACACAGTGGCCCGGGATGGTGCTTCATCACCAAAAGTCGAAGCGAGTTGATCGGCACACTGTTAGTTAGGAGTTAGTCCCCGTCGAAAATCATAAAAAAATCATCGCACGAAAATGTTAACGATTTAATTCCATTTTTGGCCGACATGAATTTTTCCACTGTAAACAACACAAATGGCACTCGTATGACAAAACTTTCTGAGCACGTATACCATTAAAAACGTCAAACTTCACGATGCTGATGTCAGATTTGACGTATCTACACTGGTGTTGCCATATCTCAAAACTTTTCTATCGTTTCCATCAATATGTAATTTAATTAACCATACGAGTATTCTCAACGATTCATAAATTTATCAATACAGTTTATCTTATTTAAATAAGTGTAAATATGCGATCTAATTAGACACAAACGATAATTGTGTAAATAAATTGAATTTCAATAAGTATAATTATACATACGTCTATTTATTAACAAATACTCCACGTGCGTTGTTTGCTGGTTTTGAAACAAGCCTCGTCTGTTAGACATAATTCGTGATTTAAGTTGTAATCATTTGTTTGTATATCTAAATAGTATTTTATAAATATGGCGGGGGCAGTGTAATTATTAAATTTTATGTACCGTTTTAAGGAAATAATGAGAAAAACTAATTTTAAATTGTGAATTTTAATGTTAATTTAATATTATATTAGCTTTTTATTTTTTAAATATTTGTTAATACTTTTTCAATAGTTAATTTTTGGTTATATATACTCGTAAATGAAATTTGTGTGAAATATATTATATAATAAATAAAAAGAAATTTGTGCATTGTGTTATATACGTAGTTTACATTTCTAAGTGTAGTGATAACCCTGAATTTAATTTCGAAACAATAAAAAAAACCATTGAATGTTATCAAAAAGAAGCATAAAACAGAACACAACGTCGACAAACCATAAGTAAAAAACTTTTCACTTATAACAATTTAAATATTTTAAAACAGATATTAACTCGTCCAGTGCTGAGAACACGCGTGGCGTGTCCATGTGAACATCGGCTTCATGCTCAGAACACGCGCGGCATGTCCATGCCTAAATATTGTTAGTATATTACATCAGCATATGATATTCGTCATTATTTCGGAAGATTCCGAGCATTCGGGCGTTTGCGCATGTGCAACGCATTGTAAAGTTGAGGTTACACCCGCAGTTTTAAATAATATTTTTTCTAGTTATTCCATTTGTTTTCATTGTGAGACTTGATAATAAAAATAATTGGACTATTTCTCTAGCGCTGTTTTGTGAAAAGGTCACTCACTGCAAGGGATATTTTGTTTATGTTTTCTAGTTATTTTCAATTTTGAATGAGTGACATAGTGAATTGTGAGCAAAAATAAGTGCCTTTTGAAAAATATATTATAGTAATTGGTGTATACATGGTGATATTTAGTATCATATAAGTTTCCTTTTTGATTTTACGAAAAAAAATACGTTTACCTTGAAAAATGGATCGCCCATCGAGCTCTAAAAGACAAAAGATTGAGGATGATATGGATGATTTATTTAGTGACGTTAGTGATGAGGAATTCACCATCATCGAGGACGATTCTGAATTTGAGTCAAATATTGAAAATGATGACAATATTCAAATTCAAACTGTTTCACAAACATCTAGAACACCAGATGTTAGCTCTACGCAATGGTCGAATATAAAAAAACAACCAGCCTCTATACCATTTTCAAAAATACCCGGGTTGAAAATTGAGATGTCAAGTAAAGAACCAATAGATTATTTTGATTTGATTTTCAATGAAGATTTGTACAATCTTGTGACAACCCAAACTAATTTGTATGCTGTTGAAGTATTGTCGAAATCAGAAGGTGATACAAGCAGAATCACGCGATGGAAAAATGTCACTAAAGACGAAATGAGGGTATGGCTGGGTTTACTACTACACACCGGAACAATACGTTTGAACCGGTTGAGTGACTACTGGAATACGGACTACCTATTCAATTTACCGGCATTTTCACAATTTATGTCAAGAGATAGATTTTTGCTCATCTTACGGGCACTTCATTTTAACAATAATGAAGAAGATCTGTCGAGCTTGGCAAAAGTCAGGGCATTGATTGATTTTTTCAATCGAAGGATGGAAGTAATTTATGATCCACACAGACAACTATCGATAGATGAATCATTGGTTCTTTGGAGAGGCCGATTGATTTTTCGCCAATATATAAAAGGCAAAAAGGCCAAGTATGGTATAAAACTTTACATGTTAGGGGAATCAAGTGGATTGGCCGTAAAAATAATTGTATATAGTGGATCATCAGATGAAGAGTTAGGTGGCAAAGGCCACACTAATAAAGTCGTTCAGAAATTGCTAGAGGGGAAGACGGGAGCCGGATATTCAGTTTACATGGATAATTTCTATAATAGCGTTCCTCTTACAAAAAATGTATTGAACCAAAACACATATGTCACAGGAACACTACGAGCAAATAGAAAAGAAAACCCGATAGATGTTATAAATAAAAAACTAAAGAAAGGAGAAAGTGTGAGTCAGTACACAGAAAATGGTATATGTGTTACCAAATGGAAAGACCGCCGAGAAGTCTTTATGATTTCTTCTGAATTTGATGGGGAGCTGTCTGATAGTAAAAACCGACATGGTCAAGTGGTCACCAAACCAAATATGGTAATAAATTACAACAATCATATGGGTGGTATAGACTATCATGACCAGATGTTAGCTTACTACCCATGCAAAAGGAAAACATTACGTTGCTACAAAAAGTTGGCCATTCATCTATTCCAGACGATGTTATTGAATTCTTGGCATTTATACAATGCAGACAATTCACAGAAAATGCCGTTGTATGATTTCAGGCTATTTATAATAAAAAAATTACTAGGTCCACCTCCATCATCAATTCCGAGACAAACAGTACAATCGAAAACCAAGATACATCTGCCGAACTTTTGTGAAAAAGACACTGATAATAAAATCAAAAGACGCAGATGTAGGCAATGCTGGGATACAGCTAAGAAAAGAAATGCTTCATTATTCTTTTGTCCAGATTGCCCCACACAACCTGGTCTTTGTTTGGATCATTGTTTCCAACTTTACCACAAATATTAAATTATTTAAAAAAAAATATTGTGTACACCTAATTAGTAAGTATATTTTTCTGCTAGTTTTTATAAAATATTGTTTTTTTTTGTAATATAATGTTGTTCGAAAAATGTCATAAAAACCTCCATTCAAATACCATTACGGTATGCGTCAAAATACCGACATCACTCTTATCACACAAAAAAGTCACTCAAGTACGTTTGATAAAAATAAAAAAAGACTGGGTATCTCATTTTGCGCCGAATTACCAATGGACAAAATAAAAATAGCATAAAAATAAACACATTTGAAAAAGGACAAAAAAATATTTGAAAATTTTTAATTTATTTGAGAATATTTTTTACATGTGTAGCCCCACCTTTACAGCATGGCCTCGAAACTATACTGAATGAATTTTAAATACCTAGCCAACAATTTTTGAACCGGTGTAAAAGGGGACGATGTATAAATGATATATATAAACAAATTCTATATTTATGAATATATATTTTCTTAAATGTAAAATTTGTTTTACTTTCGTGAAAATATCACGGGATGCAACTATATTGCGCACTCATCGGCTCTCATAGAAATTATCTCAGCAGTGAAAGAGTTAACGCTTTATAGGGCAAGTTTTTATTTTTGAGATATTGAATTTTTTGTTGAATAAATCATTATTATGTGTAGCAAATCAACTTGATTTCTTCGAAAATGTGTTATAAAAATTTTTTTTTTTTTGGAAATGAGGCGGTCGCATATGAGATCTGTGCCCATTTCAGGAGTCATGTCAGTGGCCGCAAAAGTGACCGATGAATGTTTAGGTAATAATATCTAAGTTTAGGTCGTATTAGGAAATACAATTCTTATATGAGATATAATGAATGGTGATTTACTTATAATATCTATTTACATATTTGACAATAAATTGACCGGATGTTTAGGTCGTTGCTACTGAACATGCAGCTAACTTCACGACGATCCGTCTTAAATAAGACCTCTGCCCGTCTACTACATTTGCCAATTTTACATTTGTGTTACTTAAAAGCGTTTCATTAAGAAAATCAATCCTTATAAGTATAACCATAAGGGTGGTCGCATATGCGACAGATTTCTGTATATGTCCATTAAAGGGTTAAATGTCAAAAAAGTCTGACCTACAAATACACTGCGTGCTGCTCATGAGTTGTCTTTAGTTCGACCGTGAGATGACAGTAGAATGCTTATGAGACGACTGGTCATACATACATTTTTTTATGACTGTCAAGTTACATTGTAAGGCTGCTGCTACTAATTGTCTGGGTCTTTAATGACTATTTATTTATATATAAACTTCATTGCACAGCGAATAAAGTGGTGGGTTTATTGACGAGTGGCTTTTCAAATCAACAGCACAACTTTACAAAGTTTTTGAGTTAAAAATGGGGGATTAACATGATTAATGTTGAGAAAAAAAATTCAATGCCAAAACAACAAAAGAGTTACAAATTCAACAAGACCATCGAAGGGGAAAGTGAGATTGGAAAGAAGGATAGTGGGAAATCAGAAAACGTATGCCGTGTCACTGAATGAAATGAAATGTTTTTTTTTTAAATTTGTTTCTATAGAAAAGCTCTCGAAAGCATGGTCTAGGTTTGGCTGCGGTCAAATATGAATTACATACATACCATCTCGATATTTTCTTGACGGGGTAGGCAGCAAAGACAGAGCGTTGAACTTTCCTATCTTGACACACATACTTAGTCTTTTCTATTTCCATATACCTTCTCATACAACTTTTACGATTACTCTGACTTTCTGCGTTTCCTTCTTTCAGTATATCATTCACTTGATCCAAACAAACTTTCCTTAGTCACCTCTTACACATCCTCCATTCACATTTACACTTATTGTCTATTTTGTTAGTCTTTCCACATGCCCAAATCGTATCAACGTGCTCTTCTTTATTTTATTTAATACATCAGGCTTAAGTTTACATTAATCCCTTATCACTTCATTCCGTATTCTGTCATACATTGTCACCTCATGTATTCTTCTAAGAGACGCATTTCTACAGTTTTTTATTCGACTCAACTCAATATTTTTCCACGTCCATTTTTTACTACCATACATCAAAGGCACTAAAATACTTTATTATTGTGGACTATCATCTCAGCAGATTTTGATACTGTCCGGTTCGAGTATATATATTTTAATGCCCCGTTGACTTTATTTGCTACCGCTACACGCCGTTCAATATCCCTCTTAACTATTCCATCATCTGACAAAATATTATATGGGTACCTAGTATTTAAAATAGAAATTAAATGTGGGAAATATTTTGACCCACTATGCGCGAAAATGTCGAGCAAGTCAAATATGCATTTCATTGTTTAAGTTTAGTTTTAGCAAGATATTCATTCCATACAAGCCCGTACAATGCATTATTGTATTTCTATAAATATTCTAAAATATCAAGCATATGAGTTTCTTCTTTCTGCATTCCTCCATATATTATAATGTGATGACGGATAATTTTATAAATACGAGTACGTATAATTATTTTAAGAATATACTTTCTGCGCAGTTTGTATGCGGAAAAGGAGGAAGCAGTCGAATTATATGGAAAATTATTTTATTTATTTCCCCTTTTACATAGAAAAATAATGCATACAATTTTCCTGTTGGGGTAGACAGAGAAAACAAATCACCAACCTTCCTATCTCGACATACATCCTTCGCCTCTTATACATCCATAAAACTTCTTATATAACTCCTTTCTAAATATCACTCACTTAATCCAACCATACTTTCCTTGGTCTCTCTCTCACACACTATCCACTTACATTTTTACTATATGATATATCCTATGACGATCTTAGTGGCGTAGTTGGTAAGACGCATGTCTCGCAACCTGGATGATACGGGATTCATTCCCGTTGGAACCCAGGCTTTTTTTCAAATTGATCCAGTCTGATTGTCACTCAAGGTATCTTTAACATCTTTCTGATTAGTTGATAGAGATAACTATATGGCAATGCCAGGTTGTATTGTATACAATGAAAGTGTGATACAATACAATATATATTTGTTTTGTTAGTCTTTCTTCATTAATTATTTTTATTGTACATGCCCAAACATTATCTAAGTGCTTTTTTTTTATCTTCCTCAACACATGAATGGAAAATAATACATAATTTTAATGGTTTATTTATCCTAAGACATCTTCAAACTTCACGAAAAGTCTATTACAGGAAATGTTAAGTGTATCGGACGTGTGCCGCCACCCGTGTGTGTGTGTAATATGAGGAAACTGACACGGTGTAGATCTGTAAAATTACATAACTCTAGAATTTGAAAATATAAAAATATACAACTCTGTAATTCTAGAATAAGGTAAATGTTTGTATGTAAACCTGTATTTGTATGTAAACTTCTGTATCCTGTGTTTGTATGTAAACTTCTGTATCCTGTAATTGTATATGTAAATGTCTGTTAATAATGTTCTTGTATATGTAAAATGTCATGTAATTCTATATCATATACTATATTTGTATGTCAATATTTAGTCACTTTGAGTCCGAATGAGCTCGCGACCGCGCAGAAAAATGTGCTGTGGCCGGGCCATCGAGACTAGGTCAAAAGGCGGTCAGTTTAAGCAGCCCCCCGACCCCCTAACGTGGGTTTGCCTCACGGCTGACGGGCGCTTACTCTGGCCGACTTTCCACTAATATAGAGGGTACCAAATTTTGTAAGGCTACTTCTCACTAGACTTCTCACTTGACTGACTTCACTTCTTCTCACTGTGTTCTTGGAAATATATTCTCAGTAAATACCGATTTTACCGTGTTTTACTTTGAGACCCGCTACCCTACATCAAGCTGCCTGAGAGGAATCTCTCCCTGCTTCTTCTTCTGCTGGATCTTCGCGACGGAATACGCGACGTCGATTCTTCGAGCGCGACGCGGCGACCAACGATCTATTTTATTTCTACAGTCTTTGTACCTGTCTGGTACATTAAGTATTAAGATTTTTTTTCATCGTTTTCAGTTTTTCTTTGTTGAGTTTAGCTACGTAATGGAAATAATTAAATATTAACATTATTGACGTATAAAAAGGGAAATGCACAAAACTAAAACAAAATAATAACAAAAAAAAATATTAAAAAAACTTTACAATGTTACCATATTGATACGAGAATACAAATATGAAAACGGAATACTAGAAAGACAAAATACGTCACTGAATAAAAATGTAATTTAATTAGTCTCTGTTTGAATCATTATGTTAACAATTAGAATCAGGGGCTAAATAATGGGTGGATGAGACGGACAGCAGTCCCGGGTGCATCCCGGATTAGGGCGCACAACTTGAGCTTCGTTGAAATTGAGAGTTTCAAATTCCAATAATTATTAGAGAATGTGCATCAAATGTTACTTCTCTAAAACTTCTCAAAATACAATATGAATGGAGCCTTCCAAGTTCATATCTAAACTAAATTATGTTGCTAATATTTTCAACTCTTCCAGTTTCAGTAGCTTCAGCTGAACGTAACTTTTGCATATTAAGAACTATAGTACCTTAGATTAACAGTGAAATAAGATCACCGAAATTATTGAAATATTTGTGAATGTATAAGCTCGCGAAGTTAATGTATGAAATAAAATAAGTGGATATAGCTTGTAGCTACTATACTATAGCAGCATTACTATACTATATAGTTGAAGATGGAATTATTGGTAAATGAAAGCATACATATTTCATTACTTTTTAAAATCTATTTATATTATCAAATTCTAAGTAACTGAGAAATGTTCAACTTAATTTATCCATACATATTCAAATCGCTATCAAAGATACAACTTTTATATTATGTAAGGGGTGGATTTTTTTATTACCCTGGGCACTAAGACATCTAGTTAGGCCCCTGATAAGAATTAATATTCTGAAATCTAGAAAATAATTTTTTTCATAATTTCCATCGTGTAATTACTTTTTAACTACTTCTTGTTTTGAGGATTTCTTTTACCGGTTTCAAGGCTTTTACCTTGATTCATTTTCATTATCGGGGAGCACAAATAAGACAAGAAAAAATGACAAAAAGGGGTCATGTTTGTGCTCTCCTAATGATGAGGTGAAAGCCTTGAAACCGGTAGGGTTAAACCGTTACAAAATGTGAATTTAAGTGTTTAATAAAAACAAATTACAATGTCTTCTAACCTCCACAATGTAAATGCCTTAACTATAAATAATATATTTTATTGAATTTTCTTTGTTCTCGAGAATTCAATTAAATTAGCATGAATCAAATCACCAGAGTTAAAATTTTAAGGTAAATGTTGGCATTAGAGAAAATATTTCCACCAGATTATGTAAATTAAAAGATAAATGACTTGTCTACAGTATATGCTATTTATCTTAAATTTTAGCATTGCATTTTTATCTACAATAATATTTTGCTTCCAAAACAACGTACGCTTGATAATTTGATTGATTGTAAAAAAAAAACTACTTTTTTAATATTTGACTGACTTTTGAACTCATAAAAAGCTAGAATATATTAAATAAATACATTGAAACCATAAAATGGTTTGCTAAACAATATTATTGAATTTATAAATTTCGTATTTAGAATGATGAAAATATGTTGAAAATAATAATTATACTTAATCCAATTAAAGGATATAAATAATTATACGAGTATGTATAAAGTTTAAATCTCAAAAAAATATACGTAACGTACTATATCATACGATGATAAAAATACGTTAAAAACCCATACAACGGTTGTCGCCAAAGAAAGAATACGAGAATTGTATTTTGAATACAAGAGAGCGAGAGAGGAATACTTGGATTCTCTCCGAAAGTAATTCGAAATTTGAATCTTGGCGGTCCGTGATACTGAATGAATTTTAAATACCTAGCTAACAATTTTTGAACCGGTGTAAAAGGGGACGATGTATAAATGATATATATAAACAAATTTTACATTTATGAATATACTCGTATATTTTCATAAATGTAGAATTTGTTTTATTTCCGTGAATATTTCACGGGTTGCAACTAGTACTTTTATAATCATCGACGCCCGTGGTTTAACATTCCGATTCCTGGTGAATCGGAATGTTAAACCACTGGCATCGAAATTTGCTCCCGACTAGTTTTTTTTTACTTTCGCACCAATTTGATTTAAATTTGTGTTTTATTTAACTAGTTGGTTCTTTTTTTTTTACCTGGTGATTTTATTGCCATATGGCAATCTCTTCTAGCCAACCAGAAATATGTTTTTATAGGCGCTAAGTGTTAACCAGACTGGAATCCTATTTAAAAAAATCTGGGGATCGAATCCGCAACCTCCGGATCAGCAGACAAGTGTCTTACCACCAGGCCACGGAGGTCGTCAATTGTTCTTTCAAGTGAGTTATGAAAATATAGAAGTTTAAAGGGTGTCAAAAAAAATATATACACACTTTGAATAGTTAAAAATACAGTATTTATTGAATAATGTACGAGGCGTATCCAGAAAGTAAGTGTACTGAGGCTCTCACGACCGGATGGATTTTATTTTCGACATGTTGGCTACACTTCCGTCTAGCCTGACGCTTCCCCTCCGCAACGAGACCGGTTCGAGGTCAGTACGTTGAGAAGTGTCGACGCGACAACACGTTTCGTGAAAAATGTCAATCCCATCTCCCACCAAGTTGAATCGAGTGGAGGCCAGGCAAGAGTTTTTGAGGCGCTGCAAACTCCATGGAGATGAATTTCTCCGCTCCATCGTTACTGGAGATGAAACTTGGGTTGCACACTACACGCCTGGAACCAAAAGGCAGTCTCAACAGTGGCGTCACACCTCTTCACCCTCCGCCAAAAAGTTCAAAACCACATTTTCAGCCAAGAAAATCATGGCATCCGTGTTTTGGGACTGTCAAGGCATAATTTTAATTGAATATATGCCTCAAGGGGAGACCATCAACTCTGCAAGATACTGTGAGACCCTAAAAAAATTGCGGAGGGTGATTCAGAACAAGAGGAGAGGCATGCTGACAAAGGGAGTCTGCCTGCTGCACGACAATGCCGGACCACACACGGCCAACGCCACGAAGGAACTGCTCGCCTCGTTTAAATGGGATGTCCTGAACCATCCCGCGCATTCCCCTGACCTAGCACCTTCAGATTACTATCTCTTTACCTCCCTGAAGCTGCACATGGGTGGGAAAAGGTTTTCAACCGACGAGGAGGTAAAGGAAGAGGTGGAGAAGTGGACGGAGGGGTTGGCGGGAAACTACTTCGAGGAAGGCATCAAAAAGTTGATACCTCGCTTCACCACCTGCATTGAGAGGAATGGCGACTACGTCGAAAAATAGCTTACATATGTACTACGGTAACCACGTAATTTTTTTGTTTAAATAAAAAAAATTGTAGTCTACAAAAATTCAGTACACTTACTTTCTGGATATGCCTTGTATATCTAAGATTGAAACTCCAAATTATAGAAGACAAACGTCGATTTTTTATAGTTATCGCAAATGTTTAAATTGATAACCATTCTGGTTTATGCACTGTTTATAACGTGAAATCGCAAACATCATTAGTAATTTGTTTTGGTATTTGGGCGTATTCTCTTTCAATGGGTGCTCTCAATTCATTAACTGCTGCCAATGTTGTGCCATAAACTTTATCTTTGATGTGTCTCCATAAAAAAAGTCCATTGATGTGAGGTCTGGAGAGTGCAGGATTTATTCAATGCTACCTCTATGTCATCTGTTCAACAAATTTTCATTAAGATAGGCCCTCAAATTACAATGGTAGTGGAGAGATGCATCATTTTGCTGGAAATAAAAGTCTTTATCATCCCTAAACTCCTCATGAACGCGTGGTATGACAAATTCCTGCAGTAAGTGAATGTAAACGACACAGTGTAAAAGTGTGTATACATTTTTTAAACATCCTATATATAACTATATGTCGTAACACTTCTCTTCTTATGTCTTTAGATTGCTGACAGGAGCAACATGTTACCCAATTATGTAAACTGATTTTTTTCTTAAGACGTTGAAAATAATGCTTGAGAGATTCTTTCATGAACTTGGGGTAACAAACCTATAATCCAACTATGTTAGAAATTATACCATTCTATATTCCAATCTATTTGAAATACAAAAATATCGATTTTTTTAAACTTTCAATAAGTGAAACTAACTTGCCATGTGCTCTTCTTCCTTCGTTTTGCGGACTGTCCCTTTTGAACAGGACCTCGGATTTTATCCTATTAAATTTTTCTGAAAATGTTTTTAATGAAAGCATATTGAACTTTCTTAAGAATGGAAGTTTGTTGTTTCATCTAAACAGTTATTTCTTATTTGATTGTTTTCTACAAAACACTGTTTTCTACTACGCACCAAACAGTGCTCTAAGAATTAATGTTAAGCTGCTTCTAGAACTTCTGGAATTAATTCAGGTGAAAAAATGTGTCCAAGTTAAACCACACAGACTTTGTTTCTTCCTCGAAGAAGTGGCGCTTGAAGAACGCATGCACCAGCATATGTTACATAAGTGCGTGAGGTAACGTCCTGATTCAAGAAATGCACTTTCTTACACACCATTTCCCTAGGTCACTCCAGTGTACGCTTAATCCAGGTGTGGCCAACCTTTTTAGGAAATGTGCAAATATCGGTATTGGATAAATGGTCGCGGGTCGCAGTGTATTTATTTTCCCTAATAGGCATATACTATACAATAATGATCCTAACGACTTAACCACTGAACAATAATGATCGACAAATTATTTTATTGTTTTTTTTTATTGAATATAAATACAATTCACGTTATATGAGTGCCATACGTGTATTACACAGTAAAAAATAAATTTGTTGTGTTTTCTTTTTAATTTTTGTCTACATATAATATTATTTAAATATCATTTTGGGTTACATTTAAATAAGATTTTTATATTTTGATGTAAATCTTCTTCTTCAAGTCGGAAATCTAGTGTGTTGCTATTATTAAACAACTAAATTATATTATTATTTCTTTCATGATTTATAGAAAAAAACAGCTTGCGGGCCGTGGGTTTGCCATACCTGACTTAATTTACGTGATGAGATTTTAAATGTAGCCAGAGATGCTGTGGCTGAAATAACTGGATAACTAATTGATCACAATGTCCCGGCCTCACCGGAAACACCATGTTTAAATGGTCGAGGGATGTCTTCCACACTATCGGGAGGGCTTTAGGAACTCCACAATGAGACGTCAGCTGCTATTGAGGATGAAGAAATTATCATCAATACATAATGCAATATCATAAAAAAAGTAGAGCATGTACTTTTTTTTTCTCAAATTGAACCTGAGTAACTGCAGAGGCATTAAGTGAAAACCAGACTGGAACCTATGGTAAAAAATTGCGTACCATCGGGGATTGAACTCGCAACACCCGGTTTGGAAACAATGTGTTTAACCAACTAGGCCACGAGATCATTGGGCTTATTGCAATGTACATATTTTCTTCCTGTGCTAAAAAATATATACGCGAAATAAATAATTGGGATATTTCTTCTACAGTTTCGAACAATTATTTTTTTAGCCGGGGAGTTTCGGTTTCGATTCCAGATGGTACCCAAAATAATTGGTTTCAGTCTGATAACGAATTCAAGCCTCTTAAATATACTTTTGATTGATCAGAAAAAAATTGCCATATTATGCTTTTATTTATTTATTTATTTTATAAAGCTTACATGTACTTGTTTAGCCGAAACAACTTACTCACATTACTAACTTTCATATGCTTTATTTCAAAGCATTTTCTAAAAAAATAAAGATATCAATATCCAAGACCTCTAATCAAAAGGGGCAGCCTACGAAAAAAATAATGCATGACAAGTGAATTATATTATTGCTAGTCTAAACAAATTAATATTTTCGTATATGTAATAGTTGTCGAGAATATAAAACTAGGTATTTTCCAACATTGTTGAATATTTGCTCCTGCCAGCATTCTAAATATATAGTAAGAGATCCTCACATCTCTCCTCACACTTTGAAGGTAGTATCCTAACATGTCCAGAAGAAACCTTGAAGGATAGACCGAAGAGTAAAAACCGCACTCCCGCAAGTAAAGAAATCACAAAGAAAATATTTTGAACTTTCTTCACTATAACAAATCACCAGCAAGCTCCACACCAATGCTCCACATTCTAGTTTGTTACCTACCAGCACACTGTAAAGGGAACTGAGAACCTTTCCCCCTTTAAATTACTTCGAGGCTCATATATAAAATCCTAATACTCTATTCCTCCACGTGAGGACCAAATGAGAGTCTACTATTAAAATTAATACCTAAGTCTAGTGTCAATAAGCACGCCAGGTTTTAATGTTTACAATAAAAATGTAATACAATACTATAGAAAACAACACGATATATGCAATGGGTTTAAAGGAAACAGAAGGAAGTTTCTTTCTCTTTCAAACTATGTACTTTAATTAGGAATAAAACAAAATGGTATTAATTTTCCTCTTTAGATTTGACATAGCACAAGTTGTTTTTTTTTGTTTATAACCAGTATTTCAAAAAGAAATAACAAGTATTTTTTTTTCAGTTTTGATCGATAAATATTCAATAGACAACTAAATTTGGAGAAAACACATTTCTTTTGAGTTAAAATAATGGCAAGACAACAAACAATACATTGTAATTACTTACTTTCACTTTCTCTCGGTATAAATCGTAATAAGTTCATTGGCCTATCCTAAAACCAGTTTATTCTACTGGCTTACTGAATCCACTCACAGATGCACATTGTTTACGTTTTGGATTAAAGAAAATTATCTTTCTAACACAGTTTTTCTCCCTTTTCACTGACTTTTCTCGCAATTAATAAAATATTCAATACAACCTTTGAAGATGTTTTAGATAATTTTAAGCATTGCTGTATCACAGATCTTATGGAGTGGAAAATAAATAAATGTTTATTTATAGAGATTGATCAAAACAAATCCTTTAAGAGTGCTGTAAGTGCCCGTTAGCACGACCGACATGCTTGACGAGCGCGCGTGAACTGCATGCTTGATAAGTGATATACTAATCCCGACTATCTGCACCCACCACTGAATAAATACGATATTGGAACTAAAACCGTTCCGACTTGTTATTGTGAATTAAATACAATATCTTTGGTTTCTTTAAAAAATTTGGTAAGTCCACATTTTCAAAAATCACATGGACTTTAGAATATAACGACCTCCGTGGCCTAGTTGGTAAGACGCTTGTCTCCCAGCGCGGAGGTTGCGGGCTCAATTTCCGTTGGAGTCCAGATTTTTTAAAAAAGAATTCCAGTCTAGCTTTCACTTTAGGCATCTTTAACATATATCTGGTTGGTTGGAAGAGATTGCCACTTGATAATAAGCTTGCCAGGTTGGACTGTATACAACGATAGTGTACTATAATACAATATAATATTTTAAAATTTTAGTACATTCTCTATACATACAGGCGGCGCTCGACTTTCGCACATAATTGATTCCTGAAAATATGTGCGAATGTTGAATGTTCGAAAGTAGAGGGATGTAAAAAAACATCAAAAATTGTATTTTAAAATATTTATTTTTCAATGATATATTAAAAATATTTATTTATCAATATACATAATTAAGTTAACGAGACGTGTTCTAGTGCTTTCAAGTATTTTATTTATAAACTTGTCAAGAGTTAGTTGAATAACATCCTTTTTTTTCTTTTCTTGATAACGAGTTCTATAACATGCTGTATCTTTCTCAATCGCCCTACATACTTGAGATATACGTTCTTCATTGGGATCACATTCTTCCATGATAGTAAAAAAATGGTTAAGATGCATGAAGGATTCATTCATATTTTTTCAAATTTTGTCAAAGTCTTGGCGATTTGATCAGCTTCTTCTTCCTCACTTTCATTGTGTATTTCATTTAACTCTTGTTGCTCAGTTAAGTATTCATTTGAATACTTAATTGAGGTGAAAAGGATAGATCAAATGAATGAAATTTTAAAAGAAGGAAATATAAAAAATCAAAAATACTCAGCGCCCCCCTAGATCTATCTTCTTTAAGCGAACAACCAGGAAGAAGCAGGGACAAATTTGCATTATTTTATGTAACATATCAACATTTCTACCTATGTCTTACAACATAGTAAAGAAAGATGTTGCTGGACTTCCCAACAATGCGCGACACGCTTGCCTGCCAACACTTGCTTGACTCGACCACTGATCAGCTATAACGACTTGCATTTTGTGTGTTTATTTAGAAATAAACACACAAAATGCAAGTCGTTATAGCTGAGGTACTGAGTGAGATTCAATCAACTCATTGTTGACGTTCAAATTTAGTTAATTCATTAGGCTAACTATTTAATCTGTGATAGTTTCCGGAGTTTCTTCAGAATTTATAAAATCACTCTTCATTTGTGGGCATAATTGCTTCCAGGAACCTTTCATTGTTGACTCTTTCATTTCAGCCCACAAGTCTCCAACATTGTTTATTGCGTTCAATATATCATAGTTGTTCCAAAAAAGTGGGAGCGACTGCATGGAAGCGAACAATTTTGCATTATCGACTAAAATCTTTAAAAAATTGTTTTTTTTTAAATGTCCGAAATAGCGAATTGGGCGAAAGTAGAATGTGCGAAAGTCGAGGGCCGTCTGTATTTAGATATATTTACTTCCTCCACTGTCGATACTCACCGCAAAGTAATATATCAGACGTGCCGTTTGATCATGAGTGAACATAAGCCAGTTCCATTAAATAAGGTGCACATCCTCGTCGGGATTGCGCCTCCAAAAACCAGGAGAGACGTTAGAAGCAGGGTTGAGAGATCCAACTAACTGGATGACCTCAGACGACATCCTTTGCACAACCACCAGTCCCAAGCCTCGAGAATTGAACCCAGGCACAGTTTCATTAAGACTATGTCTCTGGAATAACCATCTGATGTTAAAAGGATGAACGAATGAAGAGAAACATCGAGCCGCAGCGGGTGGATTTTCCCTGTAGAAACATTACAAAGTGATGGATCGTACCTGCAATATGTATGCGACACTTGCTGCATTGCTGGAAGAGTCCGGTGTCTTGAATCGAAGAGGACTTGATTAGTGGAACGCCGAGTATTAACATTCTGAGTGGAAATAATTTAGTATACTTGACACTGTAAGAATATTCTTATAAGCAACCAACCAATGAAATTGAAACTGTCAAAAATATTTAATGATTATTGCGTCATTTCTTGTGGGATTTATTATTTGGAGTCAACTTTATACGCATCGATTTTCAATTATCTTTGGCTGGCAAGATTTGTACGAACTTGAATAAAGTGTTTTAAGCACTCAAGTGATTTTGAAAATAATATTACAAACAAATCGGGTAAAAAATTATACCACATTTGGTATAATTTTTTACCAGATTTGTTTTTAAATTATTTTTTTACAAACTAATTGACATTAAAAAATGAACAAATCCACAAAACATATTATTTTGATTTATTTGAAATGTCCAAAAACACACCTCAATATTTCGTATGTAAACATTTCAAGACAGTAAAATATGTATTTTACAAATTACGAGTAATTCTGTGTTCAAAAAAATTTATCATAAATTAGCCTAGATAAAGCGATGTTATATTCCCCCAAATATCTCTTTAACTAGTTGAATATTTTTTGCGTATAAAAATCTATAGGACTAAGACATAGACATTTACCAACTTTTATCAGTAAACTCACGATATCTGACAATCTTTGAAAACATTCAAGTGCAACATCGCATTGAATTGCATATGATTATGCTGATATGATTATTTTATTCTTATTGAGTAAAAATCACCCTTCATCACATGCTAATGCGTTGTGGTCCTCTGTTGTTTGGAACGTGTTGCTCCACCTGTCTCCATTCTTCCTGGTCCCTGGCCATGTTGAATGCAGTGTTTAAAGAGGATTATGTTAACTCCTTTATTTGGTCCGTGCATCTTATAGGACGCCTTTCTCTTGCTCGTTAGTCCATCATCATCCTCTCCAGACTTCAGTTATTTTTATGGCAATATGTCCAAATTACACGTATGTAAGGATTATTTTCCTGCATGTTATCAAAGTCTATGAATACTCACAGTTCTTGGATGACAGAAACGTTCGTGTCCTTTGCAATCCATGTGCTGCGAATCATCCATCTCCAACATCACATCTCGAAGCCATCTTATTTGTAAAAAAAAGCATTACTGAAATCTGAACACTTATTTTAGTCGATATCTTAGTCATGATATCAAAATTTCATCTTTTTTCAAAGGCTTCCAATAAAATATTTACAAACAAGAAGCTTTGATAAGAAATTAACAAGGTTTTCTATTTCAGACTGAACATGCAAGAATGAAAAAATCCTTGTGTTTTATTTTATTAATTCAATTAAGTTAAATTATTTTTTTATTTTTACAGACATATTACAATAAAAATTTTATACAAAGGGATATACACCTGGAGAAGCGGAAAGTGAGGAGGAATAAAATACATTCGGATAATTTGAATATTTTAATATTATATTAATTATAAATATAATTGTTATTTAATGTACATATTTACAATGGTTTGAAAGCTGGCATCCCAAGTTGAATTTCAGGTCAATCTCGCTTCCGAACTAGCCTTTTTAGGACGACTTCCGTGACCTAGTGGTAGAAAAGTTGTGTCACACCTAAGAGTTCCAGTTTCGATTCCCGAATGTGACTAAAAAATAAGTTTGATGTTATAAGATTTTGTAAACCAATACAGGATTGACTGGAGTTATCTTCGATATCGAGGAAATTCAAGAATGTAACATAATATGAAAATCTCGTTCTAGATCCATAAATTAAATAAGTTTGATGTTTTACAATTCGTTCTAGATTCACAAATAAAAAATACTTTGGTTAGATGTTTGACAACTCGCTCTAGATTCATAAACGTTTTTTTTCTTTCAACATATTAAAATTGGTGATTTGGACATATTAAAGAGGGTGACGGGGACACAATGTTAGATTCGGTCTTAATAAGAGAAGGTACGCGACTCGCGATTCGTCAACACACGTGTTATCATTACTACCCAACACGTAAAGAGGCAACAAAACTTGAACAAATCTAGCGTGTGTGAGTATTGTTGAGAGACGAACTCTTTTACCAAACTGGGGCACATTTTTCAAACATACTTTTTGGTATAATCGAAAATTGAACCCGAAACCCTCAGGTGGAAAGGCGAGCGTTTTGTGAAAGCCAAGAGGTAGTGAAAGCCAAGACTATTGCGCTATCGATTATTTTCTATCGCATAGAAAAAAAAAGTCAATAACAGAGCCGTGATGGTGAGGGACAAACAATGTTTGGTAAAACAATACGATTTCATACATTAAGTCGTTTTTTGTATGAAGTAAATCAATGCATGATACATGTTTTCCTTTATTTTTTAATGTTTTACTTTTCAATATAAGTTTTAAAAAGACTGATTTCCATTAGACCGCATGCTTACCTACAGACGGATAGCTGCTTATTTGAGTCTGATGAGTATAGACTTCAGCATTGTCGCTTTCCACCTACCATCTATTTTGTCCCCTTAAATTTTTCAATATTAGAGCGATCAAATACTACAGCCAACTAATATTTCGCTTGTCGGTGATTTCTCATTAAGTTTTTATCTGGTTGAACTTTAAAATGATCAACGAACATTTCTTTTTCATAGACATGAAGTCGTTGCTCCACCCACACTGTATCTAGGAACTATTTTTCCCCTTACAGTACAATCGTAAGAAAATTTGATTTAGTCACACATTGAGAGCTTTCCCTGAAGCTTTTGGAAAGATTTCGCTGGTGCCCCATAAATTGAAAATAATGTAACAGAAAGTTAAATACCACGGACATAGAAAAAATTTAAATTACTTAATTGAAAAAAAAATTATAAAAAAATATTATTATTTTTACTAGGACCTCCCAAAGACCTTTCATGAATTAGGAAGTCACCATTTTTTAACGAATTTAATTTTTTAAAGACTTTAAAACTATCCCTGTTCGCCCCGAGGTCATAGTAGTCATCAACTGGGTCAAAAGTAGTGAGACATATAGCTGAATGGAGCTTCTTACTATTTTGATACTACTTTCCACACAATACCACAAAATGTGGTCTGCGGATGGATCTGGGTGGCCACATAAATTGCAACAGGGTAATGGGGCTTAATTAAATAAAAATATATTGCTGTCGAAACTCCCGTGACCAATGATGAATTAGAAGATTCAGTAGTTAGGAATAGTCAAATCAACAAATATCCAAATCGAATGGATCGAGGCAGACAACCTTAAGTCACCTTACGATCGACCTCAAGCAAGCATGCTGAATGTCTTGGTCGAATAGGAATTCTAATTAAAGGAAACTAGACGGAAAAAATAACCGTATTATCCGAGGGGAATAGCAGAACAGCTTTATTTTATTCAGAAGTCTAGCACGATTATTAAACATCGCATTGGCCCGACTATGAAGTTATTATTTGAAAAACCAAAACGAAAATGTGGAGGGTCGCTTTATATTTCGACTCTCAAACAAATGAATAGTAAATTCACTACCGCGCGATGACTGAGACTTATATTGCTCCAAATACTTATATTTATCTCTCTCACATGTGCTAAATTAACAGACAGTATTGCTTTCAAACTGCCGGCGTGCTGCTTGTTTCTGACAGTTGGCTTTTTATCTTTTTTTTGTGCTACGTTTTTTTTAATATTCTCATAAACCTTTCTACCATCATAAATATTGTAACGTGAGGAACTAGATAAAATCAAATCAATCAGAGAATTCGCAAAAGCTACCATTCAAATTTCAAGTATGACTACCAGTATGACTACCAGAAAAACTGTATGACTACCAGAAAATTGTGTACTACTAAAAAGAATGTTAAATGTTGACGATCGTAGAAACAAGACCTAATTAACCTGTGCACCGCGTTAAAAATCAAATTCCACGAATCCTGTGCGCGGCACAATTTCGGCGTTTTTTAATTTCTAAGTTTAAACGCGTATTTTGTTTAGAACCACTGATATTTGATTACAACACCAAGTAAACATGACATTCAAGTAATTTTCTGATAATAAATAATAATCATTACTTTTAAGGAGACTCATTAAATAAAGGAGATAAACTAAACATTACGTAAAATACACAAAGGAATGCTACAGATCAGATCACAGGCGTTTATGCTTCCCGCGAGGAACACTTTAATACATATTCTACAAGAAAGGCATTCCGAGGTCCTAATAAAGGATATTTTTAATAAATTGATAAAAACGTAGTTGTGGATTTTTTTCCATAAATAAATTAAAAAATGGGAGTCGCCCTATAGGATAAATAATAATATAATCTACATCTCCATTAAATTGCTTATCAAATATATAGTGGTTTTTGAAATGGCTTGTCTTATCATTCATTTTCACGCGACGATTCGATAACATTTTATACGACAGTACTAAAGTTACATCAAGTTGTGTATCTTAATTGCGTGATGTCTCGATATGATTATACTAGAGAACATTTCAAGATCAAGAATCTGGTGCATAGAAAATTTAACCTTAAGCACATGCTGTGTTTGGTTGCTTCTGAAGAAATGCAATAATTTTCTCCCGCTGACTCGCCATACTATTTTTATTGATAGTTGAACTAAGGTCTGAACCCAGTTCAAGAGTTCACGTTTAGGTCAGTCATGTCGTAAACAATATTTTTTTTTATCTTTTCCGAGAGGATTCTTAAGCCCGTTAGACATGATGCAATATTACTTACAATTTATTGCGAATTTCGTACAATAACATTGGAAGTTAAAATGTCACCAGACACTACATTTATCATATTTACTTATTTAATTTGAAACTTGGTTACACATTATACAATATGGTGAGTTTATTGCAAATTGTAAAATCTCTTATGTAAACGAATATATTTCAAATTATTATTCCAACATTATTATTTCACACATATATCACTAACATTTGAGAATAAAATCTGACGTATTTTGACACAATAGGTAGGTACACTGCATTTGAACAAACTTTCAATTGTTTTTCGAAAATATCTAAAAAATAAAATTTTAGTAATAGGTTCGAAAATCTTCTAAAAACCCATAGCTCGCGTATGATAGAAATATCAGAAAGTCTAAAATTATCTATGAAATTGAAAATTCATTAAAATTTTCCAAAATTGTCGAGAAAATTCGAATACATCTTTTCAAAAGTAATCATAAAGTATTGTGCTTAAAATATCATAACACGCCAAATTTTCCCAAAAATGTCTGTTAGTACAGAATATTAATTATATTAACAGGATATAAAAATTGAGTGAAGAAATTTTTATATCCTATATCTGCTCAGCTCTCACTTTCTTTATTATGAATTAAAGGGGTTAATTAACAGAGCTGTGATTATATTTGGATGTGTCCCGTGTATTTAACAAGAGTGCGAAAACTAATAGTCAAGTGAACAAATAAGTAAGTACTAAGAATTCATTCAAAAGGAGACAACAAAAGCAATAATACATTGAGGAACTCAGATATGAAAACTCTTCAAGTAATAAAAAAAGGCTAGCAATTAGCAATAGCATAATGTCAAATTTCCACTTGACCGCAGTTGCAATACACTGTCAACAAAATTTTTATATCCAATCATTTTGTAACTGTCAGCTCACGACCCAATTGTCTGCAGTGAATTTCAGCCTTTGTATGTTCATTACCTAGAAATCTATGAAATTAAAGACATTGTCTGATGGGAAAGACAACAGCATTGACATGCGCTTATGAAAAGAAAGAAAAACAGAATTCCTCACAACCTGCTTCAAGAAGACATATTTCCAAAGAATTTGTACTGGATCTACTTTTAAAAAAAGAAGAAAAAATAGATATTATAAAATTCTCTTTTTCTTCTTCTTTTAAATCTGGTGATCTGGTGATCACTGCCCTCAGTCTGACAGATAGTCTGCTGGCCAACTGTCTACAAAATTATGTGTAAAATAAAACCCACACATAAAGAAAAATCTAATGATGTTATTTTAGTCATCTCAAAGTAAGAAGGTCTTTACAAGTACATACTTACCTTTAAAGTCAGTCATAGATACCAACAATAATTATGAAACAAAAACTGGTTGATTGGAAGAAATTGCTTTAAAGCAATAGATAAGCCAGATGTATAATATTTACTCCAACTTACAAAAGCATATTTAAAATAATTAGAGACTAGAATAGAAAATATGGTTTCCATCACTTGACACTCTTGTTTACATGCATTTACGGTCTGATTAAATAAGTGCTGAAGCTAGATGATTTAGAAATCAATTTTCTTTGTTGAGACTTCAAATATTTTAATTTGTGGTGTAGCTATCTGGCAGCATCTTTTTTTTTTTTTTTTGTAATGTTAATTTTATTTGGAAGTGTTGTCTCCCGGGAGTGACTGTAATTTATTTCAATTGAACTAAATATGTACACTTATTACGTATACTTCCATTTAAGTGGGTAATTGGTTCCAAGAAAACAGTCCATATTTGAAAATGGAATAAATCGAACTATTGAATGTTATATATCATAAAGTAGGTGATCTTTTACATATTTCCAGATATTCTTTTCTTACTTAGTTAAAAAAGCTGATTTGTTTATTAAATTTTTTTTCAAGTGGTTACTGATAACTAATAAAACAAACATTTTGTTAAACGTTGTATGACTTATTTATGTATGAAAAAAATACAGAACTTATAATTTACTATACCTATTCAAAATCGCTCTTGCAGGGTGAATCATGCATTTTAATGTTATCACCCATTCTATTGTTAAAGCAAAAAGTTATTTGTTGCGACGGTCAAAGTTTTTTGACATTGTTTCTCCGTGATCAGAGAAAATGCTAAGCCGGATTATATTTCCATGCCATAAATTGTTATTAATAAGATAATAATTATGATAAGCAAATCTCAAGAACAGACTTTGGATAAAGTTGATTTAATATATATCTACCTACTCGTATATCAGTATTTAGCTATCCCTTGGCTATATTTAGTAAAATTAAACATTATTTTTTTTATAACAATTTATTGCATGGAAATATAATCCGTAATGTCATGTTCGTACTTTTCTCCCCTTCCTGCTTTAACAATAACATCATTGAGTGAGGAGATACTGATGCTGCCCCTACAGAAACAAAAATCAACCACCCAACATGAAATAAAGGAACTTCAAAGCTTCAATGAAAATGTCATCTTGTCCCACCCCACCAAAAGTCACCCGGCCACTCAAGTTTTATGTTAGGCATGGGTGGATTACCTATTAAAAACACTAAAAGCTATTATACTTTCTCAAGAGTTCGAAGATGAGCTGACATACAAATTTTAATTGATCCTTGGCCCAATCAAGTAAAATTACTGAAAGAACCAGAAAGAAATATGCTATTATACATTTAAATATTTTTATTCTAGATTGTTTGTTACTTATGTAAGTATAACAATTTGCAAGTACAGTACCCGGCGGTAAGTAATACATATAGTTTGTAGAGCGTCGTCTCTGTCGCATGATTCGCTAGCTGCATCGTGACTATGATACCGGACTGTTCGGCGTGAAGTCGGGTAAGGTTTGTTCTGGGATGGGTGTTAAAAGATATCTTGAATGCCTTGTTCTGCACTCTCTGGAGTTTCAGGTGATCCGTGTTGCTCACACTACCCCAAACGGGTGCAGCATAGGTCAAGATAGGACAAATAAGGGTTTTATAGAGGAGGAGCTTATTTTTGGGGGAAAGGAAGCTGCGTCGATGAAATATCGAACTGATAGCCCCTTTGCCTTTGTGACCCTTCTGACTGATGGTATTCAGATGAGTTTTCCACGTCAATCGCCGGTCGAGGTACAGGCCGAGGCATTTAACTGCGTCCTGCCACTCAACCAGGCAACCACCGATGAATAAGGGCATTGACGGCACTCTTTCCTTGATTTTGCGGGAGAACATGATGGACTCAGTTTTGGCATCATTGATTTTGAGCCTCCAGTCCTGGTAGTATTTCTCAAGGATCTCAAGAGCAATCTGAAGACGGTGACCGTGTTGCCACTTCGGTATATACCTACTTATATATTTCAGAAGACAGAAAGTCATCAACATTAATCTTTGAGGAAATTTTGAAGCACTTGAGGATAAAAAATATTTAAAAGACATTTGAATATCGGCTGGCTGGCGGTAACTAAAATACATTGACCGACAAACAATGTGTTTTACTTACCGCCAGGTACTGTATTTAGTTACTGATTATGCATGTCCTTAGATGAACTTTTCAGCTAGTATTTTATAAATCACCAAATAGTCAACATGAGATATAATTCACATTTTGGAGAAACAATATAATTTTTTACTTTTGTATTTTACAAAATGTAAAAAAATTTATCTCTAATCTACAATCATTAGGTCAAATTTATAGGGATTCACATAACCAAGTTTTACCAAATACTTATTGACAGTGTTTTTCGATATTTTCAGTATCTCAGAAATCTCTCATATCATGAAATATTTTCGATGAAAGCCTTGATTTGGTCATCATCAGTGGTAATCAGCGTTCCAAAGTGAACACCATCCTTGAGTGTCGTACCATCGTTACGGAATTTTTAAACCATATTTGACACACGCAATCAGTCACTCTACATTCCTTTTTTACGGTTTGTGTAGCATTTTTTCCTTTGCATTAGTAAAATAGCATCAAGGACTGAAAAAACAACTTATTTTGTTCCATCTTCATAATGACAAAAAACTTTTATTTTTTATATTGTAATATACATCAGAAAATTTAATTCTAATGACATCTATCCGAGAAATTCGAAGCTTCTTTCTGGACAACCAAATGTAAGTGATTTCTTTCTTTTTCCTACTTCTTCTTGCAAATTGTCTCGAATACTTTGCATGAAATCTACTAAAGCATTATACAATAAATTTGCCGTATTTAGTAATTTATTGTATTTTTGCAGCGACTCTCTTGAAGCATCTCTAAAACCTTTACCCATACAGTTAATAATAGTATGTATTCAAAATTATCTACATTTTCATATGGACTGTTTTACAGGCCCTAAAAAAACAGACCTTAGGCAGCTGCCTAGACTGCCTAGGTGAAAGTCCACCCCTGATCACCTATACAAAAATAAATTCTGTTGAAAAAGACCTAAAATTAAAACCAATCTGGAAATGAATTAGTTGAGAATCCAACCCGGGATTCTTAGGACCGATTATAATTTGAATTAGGATATTGTTAAATAAAACCAAGTATAAAAAATTGCTTAAAAAATTTATTGCTGTTATTTTATTGAGCAAATATAAAATATTAATTTATACAAGGCATATAGGACATATCACTAACTACAAAGTAGTAAAGATGGCGTTAAAATATATACAAGAATTACACTTTTTTTTACATTGTACATGTTTTTGGACAAGACATGAAAATATTCATTGTCAATATCAGTCATATTCATTGATATCAATACAATCATTACATAAACTTGTCTAAATTTTTATTAGGGTATGTGTCCCAAATATCTAATGCCCCTGTGCCTAATATCGCCTACTCATGTTTACAAGCTACTATACGCACCATCTATGAGTTTGAGGCTGTGATGAACGTTTTTTTTTTCTTTCTTATAAATTATGAAGCACTTGTTTTTGTTCTTGTTTTTAATTCTGTACTCTAGAGGATAAACCACGGAAGTCACTCTGCACCCTAGAGGATAAACGTCATATGCGTCATACATGAATTGTATGATGCAACGTCGTTTATACTCTGGGGTAAAATGTGACTCCCGTGGTTTATCCTCTGGGGTACAGAATTTAAGTCTTTTTTTTTTCAGGAAAAGTTTAAAATTAATTTACAAAAGGTATGTGTGCTCTATCTTGGAAAATTCCCTTGGGATTTTTTTTGAAATTTTGCTAGTTAACATAAACTAGCATAGGTTGAGAAGCGATTTGATACCTGGAAATCAAAGGAGGATAGTTCCTAGTGATATTCATTTAGTTTCCAGCTTGATTTCCTAATCCAGGAGGCTGAGATACAGAGAAATAGTTAGGGTAGGCGATATTTGACGTCTACCTTATTCATAAAGATTTTCTTGTAATCTCAATATTTCAATGATTGGGAATCATGCATAAATATGTAGCATTTATTAAAAAAAATCAGAAATTTTATTACTTTATAATACAATACATTTATTGGGTAATCAAGTTACTTTATTGTTTAGAATCTGTGACTTCCTAAACAGGGATTATATCCATTAAGCCCTTTTAATCCCAGCATATTTTGCATAAAATGTGTGAAAAATCCCAGCATTTTTTGTCAAAAAAAACAGCAGTTTATATTTTATTTTATATTTTATTTCTCAGTAGTTTATATTTTATTTCTCAGTTAATATTTAGTTTTAAAACCATTTTTTTGTGGGGACATCTCTGTAGAGTGTAAAATAATAATAAATTTTCATATTTCATAAAATTTTTTTTTTTTTATTCAACATAAAAACTTGTATGTTATGAAAACTTTGAGGCCGATGATAAGCCCCGTAGGATTTTTCGCATACACCAGTTGGGGCCGATAATCGGTCCCGTGGGATTAAAAGGGTTAAGGCAGTTTAATTTTCATTTATACACTAATAACCATGTTTTAGCATAACAACGGTTCTATCAAATAATGATCATTTTCAAAACATTATTCACGTTAATATTCCAGTTTTTCTATACACACTTCAAATATTGAACCCTTCCAGGAAATCTCAAAGCTAGCATTTGGACAGTGTTGCTAAGTGGTGTGCTTCAAGTAGCGCACTTCATTCTAAGAGTAGCAGCAAAGAAGCTTGATTTTAAATTGAAAAATAACTATAAAAGTATTACTTTTTAGCTTTAGCAATAGTGCATTTAGGCAATATTGTATGTGAGAAAAAACAATTTTTCCCCAAGTATTTACAAAAAATATGAATTATGAATAAAACAAATTTATTTTTGACTACGCTTTGATAAATTTTCAAAACTTTCTTTATTAACCACTTAAAGAGTTGGACTTTTAACACGCGACGTAACAATGACGAACTGTGAACTAATAAATTCTATACGAAAATATATTCCGTTCGGAGAAAACAAGTTGAAACAAGATCTGCCCAAACGACGCTCGGGAGAAACACTCCCAACAAATCGAAACAAGATTTGCGCAAACGAGGTTCGGTCTCGTCAGTATACAAAGAAACTTCGTGCCCGAGTCCCGCTCGGGCAAAACACTCAAGTGGTTAACAAACAATCTAAGAAGATATAAAGCAATGCTTCATAATACCCCAAGATTGCTCCAATAATTCATTAGGTAGCTACAAAATAGTACACAATGGTCTGGAAGGTAATCCGCCAGGAATCAAACCTGGGATGTCTGGGTGCTAAGCAAGTAAGCTAATCACTAGGACACCGCATCCAAAAAATTAAATCACTTTATTGGCTCTTGTAAAACATTTCAATAATAAAAGGGCTCAAAATGTCAAAATTTAAATGGGAATCAATTTTCAAATTAAATCATTGTTTATCAGACACACAAAAATCCTTAATACTCCTCTCATCACTTAAGTTGTAAAAATAAGTTGTATTGGCAGGTCAAGGAACAAGATGACAAACTACAGTGATACCCCGTTTTTACGTTTTTGGTGGGACTGATTAATAAAACGTAATTGGAGGGAAAACGTAGATTGGGGATTAGAAAAAAAAATTGAAAAGTTGAAAATTATTTTTTATTTAGATAATCACGCAAATGGGAAAAAATTTCAATCGATTCGCGATTTTTTATTATGGTAGCCAAAGTTGTAATGGGTATCCCCAAATCACGCGTGAACAAAACATGTGAACCAACGTGTTTATTCACTTTTTCGAGAATTTTCCTCTTCTCTTGAATCGATAATGATTTTCTTTGCCGAGACATTATTTGAAGGGATATAACGAAGAATTAAAAGAAATGAAAAAAATGTAAATTGACACACGAAATACACGACAATTGACAATTGAAATTGTATGTACACGACCAACACGTTTAAAACACAAGCACAGATTGACAAAATATACAGTCCGTCTGCCTCTGATTCGCTAAATCTCCCACCAATTGCATCGTATTACACGACTCGTGTAACCTTGACCATGAACTCTGCAGGTGCACACGTGTCTATAAATAGAAACAAAATATTTCTGCTTCCTAATATTCATTTCAAATATTTTAAATCGTCGCGCATTTAATTAAATGTTTATAAATTGATTTCCATTTTAAATATTTCAAACGTAAATTGCGGGAAATAAAAACATAAAAGCGGTTACTAAATGTACTAAAATAAAACAGGATTGTAAAAATTGAACGCAAATAGCGGGAAAAAGTGAATTCCGGGCACGTAAAAATGGGGTTTCACTGTAGTTCCTAAATGCTTGGTGCCTTACTATTTATTTGATTTGGTACAGTCATAACAGATATTATGTGTAATATTTTATTTCTGTTTCTCATTCTTTTGAAAAATTACAATGAAATTATTAAGCAGTTTCTGTATATCCTGTTATAAAAAATACTCAATTTTATTGTATTATTCTGCTGTTGATAGACAGTACAAACATGTAGTCTTGTTGCCAGGAGACGATTTCCTTCTAATAACCAGAAACTTGTTAAAAGGCCTTAAATGAAAAAAATTAACTGAATCTTATTTTTTGTTTTTATAACATTGTGAATTGAATCTGAATCTTCCGGATGGAAAATAAGTGTCTTACCAACTATGCCACAGAAGTCATTCCTATACACAAGGTGTAATACTTTTTAAATATTTTCAATTAAAGGATATATAGAAACAAATATGCATTTTTCTGAAAATATGAACTTGAATGTGATAAACATTATTTTTTCGATGTCTTCAAATAAACTTAATGGATATGAATTTTTTGCTACAATTTTTTTTTCAATCTGGTGTATCATTAATTGTAAATGATACTGATATATTAAGGAATTTAAAATATTTACGATTTATAAAATAATCACAATGAAATAAACAGAACTTAATTAAGGATTAGATTTAAAAATAAACATAATAATTGATCTCTTTTTAAATATTTCTTAATAAGCTAAACTAATAAAATTATTTATTCAACAAAAATAAATACTTTGGTTTAGGTAAAAAAAAGTTATGATCTATTTAAAAATATGGTTGTCAAAGTACATTTAGATAAAATCTTGTTTTCAGAATTGTAACTTGTAACATGCCCCATGCACGTGCATAAATTCTCTAAATGTGCTTAATCTCATTATTAAATAATTTGTTTGCACTGGTACTGAATTTAAAAATATCACCACAAATATATCACAGTATCTGAAATTATGTATTTCCCAATCATTTACTTGTGTACTATTAAATATTAGACTGATGAAACACTACTTTTGCCTTACCTACGGCACTAGACTTTTGTTAAAAATATAGTCGAACTCTGTAATAACAAGCCACCACATAAAACATTCACAGCTAAAATAAGCAAAAATTAAAAAAAAATATTTACTCATATTTTCATTCAAATGCTCACTTTTACACCAAGAGTTCATCTCGGATATAACATACAAAAATATTGAATATCTCTGTAACAAACTTTCGTCACCGTGGGACAATTCAAAACTATAGATTTAGTAATGAACAAAAGTAAAAAGAGTCATTTTAATTTTCATAATCAGTCCTATATTGACTTAACTAGTAATTATGATTTACAATCTCCTTTCCTTAATTTTTTTAACCTTTTTTTATAATCGATCATAAAAGTTCTATAATAGTATGCAGTTTAATATTAGGAATGAAGATTTTATTGTATTAGACTTTCGTTGTAAACTGGCTGATTCATTGCTATGTGAGAATCTTTTCCAACCAATCTGAAAGATTTCAAAGAGGTGTTATGTTATAACCAGACTGGAACCCTTTTTAAAAAAAATGTGGATACCAACGCAAATCGAACTTGTAAACCCTAGGTCGGAAGATTTGCGTCTTACCAACTAGACCATGGAGGTCATCATAATAATAAACCTTGACAATTTAACATAAGAATCTCAATTCGCAAAAGATCTTAATCATTAGTGACCTTTAAAAAACTGTAAGAAAAATTTACCTACATGTAAATTTAACTGTTCACGGATATAATGATTTAAGTCATAATACCGGATTTTTCTCAGTGCCGCAGTACTCATTATAACCAAGTTTGACTGTATGTCTATGACATAGTTCACCCGGGTACCGCTCAGATATGAGTGCAACAGGTGTAATGTGCCCCCCTCAAACATCGGTTTTATGAAATTATATTTATAAAAATATTTATTATATTCCTGTTTTTTTATAGTACAGCTCAATAATAACAGCTACATTTTGGTTACAGTTACAATTTAAATGGCTTAATACTATGGCTTATACTCTTAGGTCACATTTATGTTGCATTACTTACATAATGAATCACATTTTTCTCCATTAATTCAACTCCAACTCCACAACCTTTTAATGAGAATATTAAACATAGTTTGATAACTTGTTTTAAGAATGAACCGACTTGGTTTTAGCTAATGAAGAAATAAATAAAGTGAAATTTGAGGAAGTTATTCTACATAATAAGTAACCCGGTGTGCTACTAAGGCTCCAATGTTATATGGAACAATTATAGATTAGCACATATGGAATACTTTGAAAAATAATCATTTAACTTGCCTCTCTATAGCTTCATTAAAACAGAGCTAAATAAAGATATATGTATATGTAAAAGGGCTATTACATTACAATTCAATTTCAGTTTTAGCAAATCTATATATCTAAAAAAAGTTATTGATTTTGGCTAGCTTTGGATCGGTTTCAAATTTAAGAAATCATATACAAACTTATATCTCTGAAAGACACGAAAAAAATACTTCAAATAATATTTAAGTGAATGTTGGTAACTTCCAGAGAATTTTTCAGATCTAATAGACAATTTATTAAAATGAGTTTTTAAAATACCATTACAGGATTTAAATCTTTTTGGTTTCTTTACTACAGTATGAAAAATAAATAATGAAATTCTACTGATTTAAAACAATCAACATACAAATTATAGTAATACCTCGCTTAACAAATCCTCTTGTTATGTAGTTTTAGTACAACGAAGTTAATTTCAGAATAATTGAAACTATTATGATATTAATGGTTTTGCAGTGTGGGGACATTAAGAAAAAGAAGATGAAGTTATAGAAAAGGTGTTAACAACAAAATACCTTGAAAACTGTTTAAATCAACTAATAAACATTCTAAATGTTTTAAGTGAAAATGACTGGTTTGCATAGGAGCATTATAGTAAAGTGACCTATGTTAAATGCAATTAACCCATATATACAGCTATTAATTGAAAGAAAACAAAAATGTTAACAATCAACATAGATAATTTTTACAAAAAATAATCGATTGTTTTGTTTTATATAATTTTAATTTTAAAATAGAATTTTTTTTTGCATTTTTATTCAAAATTAATTTTAGTTTGTATTCATTGTATAATATATATGTATTATTTTCATAATATTTTAATTCTACCCCGAAAAAAAGTTTTTCATAACAAAGTTTCTCAGAATGTATCTACTTTATTTAGTGAGGTAATACTGTAGTTGACAGTTGATTTCATAACATAGAAGAGGGAGAAAATAAGACATTTTCAAATATAACGAAAGGGAGACCTGGTTCACTTGATTTGTGATTAAGGCTATCTTAAAACCTTCGTAGACTCTGTTTGTTGAGGTCTGTATTCAAAACATTTACATAATTCTTTGTTCTAATTTTATTTCCTGCATGTCCATTTTTAATAAATTTAAAAAAATAGGGGGATTAAGGGTAGAAATGAACCACTAGAAGGAAAAACACTTTATTCCATTTCTTCTAAGTTATATCTACAAGTCTCGTCTTCCAGAATATATAGAGCGTAAATTCTAACACCACAAGTGTCAATTCTTTTTTTTTCCACAAATTGTTAAAGATTAATTTTATACATTTGTCTATTTCAGATTTTTTTAAAAGGATGGAGCTTTATAAGTATTATATATTATTGATTTGTTATTTTATGTGGAACTTGACTTGATAATAAAGTATATTCCCATTTATATTTTAAATATAACTGGAATGATAAAAAAATTGCTGAATTAAACTGAATTCACGTATGATGTAAATGCAATACAGCAAATGGACAATTTTTAAAATCTTTCAATATGTATTGTACAAAAATCTGATGTATTTACGAATTCATTTACAGTTAATGTTGGTTTAAATAATTTATATTATGAAGTTGACAAAAACATAGAATGTACAGATAATAAATACCACACAAAGTATTTTAAAAATAATGAAAAGGTTAATTAGGAAATCAAATATGGTTTTCAATAATGCAGATTACAAAAACTTTATTTGACTACACCAATCGATGAATTTTGTAATGCACAATAAAAGCAGCCAAAACATTTTTTTTTAATCTTTGTTATATAACATTTACAAATGCTATACTTTTAAAACTGATAAAAGTGAAGTTTGTGTGTACCAATATTTCCTATTTACGTATCAAAGCAGATTATTACAATGTTACTAAAAATAATAGAAAAGCAAAACGATCACTACAATAATAATGGAAATACAGATTTTGCCAACTTCACTTTGATTTAGTCAACATGTCATATGTGAATCCAGTTTAAGAGTGTACTTGATATTTCAGTTAAAAATTGTTTGTTCCACTTAACTCAATTATCTATGATACAAAATTAAATTAAGAAATATAAACTATGTACTTCTAATATCAAGATTCGGCGTGACATTTAAAGAAATACAATACTTAATCATAAAATTTAAATAAATATGTACACAAATCACAATAGTTGTCAACAAAATCTAAGTTTTTCATGTTATTTGAGAATATGTATAATATATTGAAACACCTCAAAAGTATACCTATAATTCAAATATAATATACCGAGTATTCCAATCACATCTATGAACTAATCCCAACAAATCTATTCTGTACCTGTACCTACAAAACCCTTAGTCCTCCTTTTCCCTTAAACTCCAAGTCTTAATGCCTAAATCTTTGTAACACAATTATTGTATAAGCATAATACAAATATATTTGTGAAACAAATATAAATATATTTTTAAAGATATGTAAAAGAGATTTTATAAATAAATGACGTAAAGGAATTATTTAACATTATATATGTTAAAAAATACTGAGCAAAGAGGACACAAATTAAAATAGTTATAATAAATAAATAATATGTAAACTTTTGAGAATCTTTAGGAAGGTATGAAGAAAAAGAATTGCAGTTGACCATGAAACGCGTCAAGATTATAAATATAATTCCATATTCTTACAAATCACTGGGTGTTTAAGGAATTTCTATAAAATGATTTAAGTATGAACAATAGTAAAAAATTGTTCAGACAATCCTGAAGTTATTTCTTTTGTTTTTTGCATCAATATCACTCTCCGACCTTCCGTTTTTTCAATGATTCAACAACTTAACCAATTCTCACCGCTCTGTATTTGTAGCAAGTTTATATTGTGGGCTACCCTAACAAGAAATGATAAGATATTTTCTGACAGTTCCAATTAATTTGGAGGTGGAGTAGGGAAGGAGTTCATAAAAGAAATTTGTGAGGAGTATAAACAATATTTATAAATAATTTTTAAGTGATAATAAATACACATTATATATTTAAACTGTTCAAACATTCATTAGCAAATGTCCAACTTATGATTTGGTTAAGTTATGGTATTGTTGATTTTGATCACAAAATAAGGTCTAGTGTTTCTATTACTCATAAATGCTTTGGTTACATAAATTGCGTTTATATGACAACTTAACCAGCTTAAATGCAGTACAGGAATCAACAAATGACAAAAGTTAATGTTTTGAGTAATCTGTAGAAGTTCAAGGAACATCTGTATTAACATATATTGTTTATCCTTGTAGTTTGATAAAAAAAATACATCATACCTTCCATGATTTTATCAAAATTACAAATATAATGGGAAAACAAAAATATGATTATTATTTTTAATATTTAAGTTTAGAGAAAAAAAACAGGATTCTAAGGAGTGATAAAAATAACAATGAAAATCGAACAGGAATGTCAAAATCTTATATTTTTGTTGACCATTTTATTAAAAAAAAACCTAAATTATCTCATTAAACTTCGATGTCGCATTCTGTAATTTAAAATAAAATATATTAAAATTCTAAGAAATACATACAATACAGACAAAGCTATCACACAATAACTATAATTGGCATTTTCCATATCAATTTCATCTAAAAACTTTTGTGGATATCTATAATGGCAATATTCACTTGAGCACTCTAGTTTTTCCCGGTTATATCCAAAAATACTGAGCATGGCACCCTCCAGTCCATATTTCAAATAGGAAATGTGAAACACCCACTGAAGATAAGGATGCGCATCATGAAGATGAACAAAGAAACCAGAAAATATTGTAAATGGCAACATGAAGAGGGGGCCAAATATAACACCATTCTGAAAATAAACAGACAAGAATTACTTGACAAATGGAAATTATTAACCATAGAAATAATTTTTTTTATGAAACATAAACATTTTATATAATTACAAGTAAACAACTAAAATAAATTACATTTTCTCCTTCATATATGAGAGTTCACGGCCATTATTCAAGAAGAAGAAGAATTACATTTGTATGTCTGTTTTTTTAATTCCACCACAATAAGAATTTATCTTCACATGCACTATATAAATACATAATATGCTTAATTTATCTAACTTAACCAAACTATTAATGTATCTCTTATTTATTGTATTATTTTCTACGCTTGTATATTTCAATGCATTATGTCACACATGAACAATTAACCTTATCCTATAGTTCAGGCTGGGCAAACTTTTCAGCTGGCAGGCCACATATGAATCTCGAAATTAATGGTGAGCCGCATATATATATATATAATGTATGAGGATTTTTTTTACATAACCGTATAATTTGGTATTATAAAAAAGACAGCTGCACAAAAAGTATAGAAACGGGATCTTGTATATTTATATGTTTTGTTGGATGTTTTCGTTGAGATTTCGATTTCACGTACTCATTGTATTCATGGATTGGTGCTGAAAGAGGGATGTACTTGTTTCTGAAAAAGACTGTTCTCCTGAGCTTTCGATGAAATTCCCTCATCATCTTTCAAGGTTTGTTGGGTTATGATATGATCTGAATAAGTGTTGTTTTTCACAATTTGTGTTCTTTAAATCCTTGGCTTACAGGCCACATGCGGGCCATAGTTTGTCCAGACCTGCTATAGTTCATTAAATAGATAAATTTCCCCATTATACAAGAGTAGAATAAAAAGTTAATTTCCATGAGATGGTACTACAATTCATAGTGACATCACTGCTGGCAAGTATCATTTCTCAAATAACCTCTGTCAAAATTTCGGCCAGATGAAATGCGTAGTTTACGTTTGAAAGCCATCTGAATTGATCACTTTGACATTTGTCACATCAATAGATTAAAACGCGTTCCGTGCTATCATAAAACATTTTTATTAAGAAGTTAACAGCCGCGCAGATTAAAGCAGAGTTTGATGAAGTTCACGGGGACTCCGCATGGAGGCTGTTTATTTATGGATAAATAAGTTTAAATATGGCTCTACATGCACCAAAGATGAATTGCATTCTAGACGCCCATTTCCGTCCAGCCCGCAGAAAATTACTGAAAAAATCTATGGTATTGTAATGGAAGACCGCCGAGTGCATGTGTGCGAGATTGCTAAGGCATCTCAAGTGAATGAGTGACTGTTGACCAAAATGGCATTCGAAAGAATATTTTAACGCAGCGTTTGGCAATGGTTAATCGCAATCTGAAGGAATGTTTGCATCGATTAGTGACTTTGGACGAAACATGGATCCACTACTATACACCAGAGATGCAAATAATGGACAACTGGTGAAAGAAGACCATTTTGTTATCTGAAAAAGTGATGGCTACTGTTTTGTTGGGATTCCCAAGGAATCATCATGATTGACAGCTTAGAAAATGGCAAGACAATAACGGAACCCTATTTTGCGACATTACTGCACCGTTTGAAAGACAAATTGTAGAAAATATGACCAAGATTGGCTTCATTACAATATTCCTAATATTTACTTAGATATAGCAATTTTAGTAAACCCTTCACAAAAATCAGAATTCCTCAAAAAGAAGCCGGGCACTGGGAAAAGTTGTCTTAGTTTCGATTGGGTCTTAAAGTGTTAATTTATTTAATAAAAATATGTGAAATACTAAAATAAATATAGGTGAGGATAATTTTAGAGCACTAAAAACTCAATTTTTCTCTCAGTACAAATTAAAACATGAAATTAGGACTTGACTACTTTCAAATGAAAATTAAACTAAAAATGATTCATGTCTAGTAAATAAATGTTCCAATTTATAAGAATAAACATTAATCTTCATATCTTCTGTCATTTATAAAATTTTATTTATATATACATATAATATTTGCCCATAAACAGGATATGCAATGCTAAAACAATTATTTTGATATGAATATAGATTTCCAAATAATTCCCTTCGCTATCTATAATGTCAATTCTAATAACCAAAGATATAGAAACTATACCAGTAAATGGAATAACTAGTGCAAAAAAGATCAAATGGAGAAATTTAAAATGGTGGTCAAAAAAGTGTATACAATACTATGTACAGTACCTGGTAAGTAATGCACATAGTTTGTAGAGCGTCGTCTCTGTTGCACGATGCGCTAACAGACCGGTCCGGTAACGACTGACAAATCACGACGGAACACATGAATGAATGACAGAGACGACGCTCTACAAACGACGTGTATTACTTACCGTCGGGTGTTGTATTTATCTTTTAAACTGATGCACACTGTCAACTAAATACTGGTTGTTGTAGCTACGCTTCAATATCTGTGTAACAAAATCCCTAAATTTAGTTTTATTAAATATAAAGTTTTATTCAAGAAGAATAATAAGCTTTTATTGTAGGGTGTGTACATCACTTGACACTAGCGTATACTCCTTCATATATAGTTCACGGGTACTTTTTGAGAGATGGGTGTGTGCATCACTTGACACTGGCGTATACTCCTTCATATATAGGAGTTTACGGTCTTTATTTTAAAAAAAGAAGATGGGTGTGTAGGTCAACCAAAATGTTCCATATTTGAAATAAAATTTTAACTCTATTCTTTGATATAAACAAATGAGTAATGATTTCTGATATTTTGTGAAAATTAAAAAAGAATTTCTTGAGAATTTTTATTTTTTTTAACTTAAATAAATATAATTTAAATTATATAAATATTTAATCATAATCCAACTTAAGTTATTTTCAGGTAAATCACTTGTATATTTGATATTTAAATATAAAAAAAACTTTTATACTTGTGTATTAGTTAATGATTATGTATTATTTTTTTGGTGGCTGATTATAAAATGTTTTTTTTTTTCAAAATTCTACATATTCTAAGAATGTTGATTTATTGAAATATCATTACATAGACAGGCATAATAATTACTGTTAATATATTTATCAAGTCTTATTCTTCTTCTTGAATAATGACCTTTAATTCTTATATATGAAGGAGTATATACCAGTGTCAAGTAATGATTTATCAATTGCATGTTCTATGTTCATAAAGAAAAAGCAACAGACAAGCTAAGAAAAATAATTTAGAATAAGCAAAGGAAACAAAACAGCACTTCTGGGTTTGTGTATAGGAACTTGTCCAGATGGATTTTAAATTAGTTCAATGTCACAGCATTTACTATACTATTGGGTAGTTTATTCCAAGATTCCTCATCTCAGTTAGCAAAACTATGTTTCTTTGGATTATTTAAACTTCATTTACTTGTTTTTTAGGTCCTTGCACATTACAGGTTTCCCTAATTAGTACAAGGACCAAACAACAATTACAAAAATAAAACAATTAAAATTTTTAAGACTTATTTGATAGAAACTATAGTAAAATGTTTATGTTACACTAAAACATTATGACAAAATGTAGCAAGTTAAATAATTTAATTATTTCAAGTATTACACTAAATTTAAGAGATTTGAATTATTGTGGAATTTAGTTTTAGAAAGTTTTATCTGGTGTCCTCTCAAATATGTATTTTAATTGGCAGTTCTGAGCAATCATAATGACTGCTTAAGATCTTATAACAATCAATCAAGTCTCCACTATTTCACTGTTGCAGAGTAGGCAATTTCAATAAACAGTCTATCCTCGTAAGCCAGATTAGTCAACAGACCATGGAATTTGTGTTGCTCATCTTTGAGCCCTTTCAAGAAGTTCAATATCATTACAAAATAAGGGTAACCTTATTTTAAGTCCATATTTGGCAACCAAATTCTATCGAAGTTCTAATAAAACTAACAAAAATATTTGTAGTGCTATCTGACCAAAAGCTTTCTTCAGAATGTAGTCATGTATTGGCTCTTTTTACAATATCAGTTATGTGTTCGCTCTATTACAGGCCATTAGACATTATAATTCTTAGATCTTTTTGAGAAGTCACAGATTTAAACGCCTATGCACGTACGCAATGCCCCACCTACCTGCCAAATAGCGCTAACCCGTAATTTGTATGCAGTAGCAAACAATAGCGCTCAAAAAAATACCAAACTCGTATTTCGTCCGCCACAGGTATAAATGACTGCCAAAAATCTTTTTATAATCTGTTCATACCTAGACTGCATTGCATTTGAGCCTCGTCAAGTTTTTTCCCGCGTTTTTATGTATTTTTATTTTGCTAGCTACTTGACATATTTCTAGTAAAATCGTCTCAATTATTTAGTTATATAAATATTTGTAGTGCATATTTTATTTTTCTTTAGTATTGTTTTAAATTGTTAGATTTGTCATTATTAGGTATTGTTTGGTTATAGGTATTTTATCAAGTGTTTATATCGAACACTTTTTAACCTTTCATAGACACAAAATAGCTAAGAAAGAGACGAGGTGCTATTGTTCAGACTGTAAAGTAAGTTTTTGTTTGTTATGCTTTAAAATTCGTCATATTAAAAGAGTGTTTTGAAAAGATTTTTTTTTTGTAAAATCATATATTGACGACCCCTGACGAGTGTAATGCAAATAATTACATAAAATTAACTAAAAACATTTAATTTTAATACGCTTTTATGAAATCTACTCGGACAAAATTCACACTTGTAATTTAAAAAAAACAGCATATTTTAGGTATACATATAGAAAAAACATTTGTTGAAAAAAGTAGCCATATAACTCACCTGAATATTAAAAATAGCACCATTAAGAAGACCTATACTCTGTGCCACAAATGAAATAAGGACACATATCACAGTGAAGTACCATATTCGGAACAATTCAAAAGGCTGCCCCGTCATCACATAGGATATGAGTGCGAACACCAAGGTACATGTGAACTGTACTGGTGCATCCGAGAGAGTGATTGATATGTAGTATGCTTTTAACGAATACCATCTATTGAAATGTTCCCTTGTGATAATTGGAAGCTCTAATGGAACTGAAAAAAAAATGAACTAATTTTAAATATTCATTTAATTATTATTAACCTCTAAGCGAGTGAGATTTTGTAAGTAAAATAAAAAATTGATTTAGTAAGTAATATAAATAACGTAATTGCGGCCGCCATATACAAAATAATTGAAAAGATAAAAACATTTCAGCCATGTCCGTTTTATGGATAAATTCTATATTCGGGAATAAAAACATTGGACGTACCGTGTACGTCCATACTCTCTTGAGGTAAAAATTCACTCGCCGTACGGCCATACTCGTTTAGAGGTTAACTTATAAAACCCCAGATGTATTTAAGCTTCGTATTCTCCATGAACATTTTCCACTTTCTCAGCCGTTTTCAGCTGAGTGTCCTGGCTATGCTTGCATTCTCAGTAACACCGTACATCCACCAAAGTCTTGATCAACAGGAATATATAAAGTATTGAATATATTACTGACATATTTTTCAAAAGGATTATATAATAATATGTAAACTAAGGAGAATCAATAATCCACCACAACTCTGGTTTCCAATAGAAACTTTAACAATTAAGACAAACACAACTTGATAGCTATAAACAAAAGGGACTAGGGGGAACCTGAGAGACTTCCTTCATCTCCACATTGTCATATAGTTCCTTCAGTTTCTCTTATGCATTCACTTAATCAAACTATACTTATCTTGGTCATCTTTTACAAAAACTCTCACTCACGCTCTTAGTAGATTTGACAAGTCAGTATTTTATTGCCCATTCTTTCCACATATCCAAAACACCTTAGCTTGCTCTTCAATCTCTTAACATATAAGTCTTTAATTCACATTCATCTTTAAAACTACATTTCTGATTCTGCTATATATCACACTACATTTCTGATTCATTAATTTTCCACTTCCACTTTTCCCTCCTTTATATCAATGTTGGCACTATCACAGTTTTGTGTGCTATCATATTGGCAGAACTTGATATTGTTCGACTGGAGTATATCTTTTAATCCCCCATTTAGTTCCTATCGCAACTAACTATATAATATCTCTTTTCACTTTTGACGTCTTGTGAGAACATAGCAGAATTTTTTTTCTCACTCATAATTTTCTTTACTCAAAGAAAATTTATGATTTCAAAACATTAATTTTCAGATCTTTTTATTAACATTTCTCATACAAGTTACCTATGAAATCAATAATCATTTGTCATTCTTCGCTAACACTACCATGTCATCAGGCTACAGTAGTCCATAAAAATGTATGCCGTCCAATGATCTTTGATGTTCTTTAACATACCGAACTTAAATTTATCCAATGATCTTTCATATTCTTTAACATACTGAACTAAAACTTCAAATTCTATCATCACGTACAGCGGAAGAATTTAGTGATACATTTAAATTTCATATATTGATTTTTTCATAGCCAAATATTAAATATATGAATGTAAAGTATTTCCCTCCATTTATGCAGTATATCGGTTCTAGGAAAACAGGGTGTAAATGAAAACTCCGTAAATGGAGTCATTGAATTCTATATATTTCGTATTCTTACTTAATTAAAAGTCTCAAGTTATTTTTTAATAAGTCTATGGAAGTGGTTACTGATAACTAATAAAAAAAAATATTACAGAACTTATAATTTATGTATCTATTTTTCAAAATTACTTTCGCTGGATGAATCTTCCATTGTTACTGTTCTCACTTTCACAAAAACATACACACCATTAGTTAACAAACATGACACAAAATAATACATACGTTTCCAGTAGCAAAAAATAAAAATATCAATTTATAAGCCAAATTACTCCTATTACTTAATAGATGTTACTATTATGCATTCATGTCAATTAACAGAATAAGCCAAATTACTCCTATTACTTAATAGATGTTACTATTATGCATTCATGTCAATTAACAGAATAAGCCAAATTACTCCTATTACTTAATAGATGTTACTATTATGCATTCATGTCAATTAACAGAATAAGCCAAATTACTCCTATTACTTAATAGATGTTACTATTATGCATTCATGTCAATTAACAGAATAAGCCAAATTACTCCTATTACTTAATAGATGTTACTATTATGCATTCATGTCAATTAACAGAATAAGCCAAATTACTCCTATTACTTAATAGATGTTACTATTATGCATTCATGTCAATTAACAGAATAAGCCAAATTACTCCTATTACTTAATAGATGTTACTATTATGCATTCATGTCAATTAACAGAATAAGCCAAATTACTCCTATTACTTAATAGATGTTACTATTATGCATTCATGTCAATTAACAGAATAAGCCAAATTACTCCTATTACTTAATAGATGTTACTATTATGCATTCATGTCAATTAACAGAATAAGCTGCGTTTAAGTGAATTAGTATAAATGGAGACTATGTAAAAGGAGGGATTATTGTACAGTGAAATATTATAAACTTGATACTCACATGTTAACATCATAGAGTTGAATGCAGTGAACATCAAAAACATGATTGTAAAAAACACATAATTTAAATTGTCTAATGTATACTTTGAGTCCTTTCCAATTTGAAAATACAGAATACCCATCAGAATGGATATTGTCATGTGAATAAAAAATCTCATGTAAGTCAACGTCCTGTCCCTTGTGAGCATTTTGATATTTCTTAACATTAGAGTAATAACCTGTGTCAAAAAGGTTGTAGGGTAATTATCTTCTTTACAACACGCACTAGGATTAATTGTTATATGTTTTTTGGAAGCCTTTTTTGGTATCTTTGATGAATTGCTTGGAGAAAAACATGCCGTCATGGGTAGTATTGGATCTTTTATTGGTGTCATTAAACCGCTAGCCATTAAATTTTCTGTAAAATAATAGAAAAAATTATTAGTTTATATACTATTTAATCAAATATATCACCGGGCGTAGTCATTCGTTAGCATTCACGCCAAGCAAATGGGCACCCCAGGTTCAATTCTGATTGGAGACTCTGCTCTTACGGTCCTGATGACAAGAAATTAAAAAAAATAATGGTTTGTTACATTTTTCGAGTATCATTTATCTTAATATTTCTCAAGTTTTTAGCATTAACAACTGTGGATGTGTTTATTCAATTATAATTAAAAATTGATCCACTGTTAAACACATTATATATTTAACCCAATTATGCCACTCATCTTCAGAGGTATTCCGAACTAACTAAAATTGAAAACGAGAACAATATCACAAATAAACTTGAAGGTCTGGCCTCTGATAACATTAAGAGAAGAGAGGGCCAAAAAAAGTTATTTCTGAGTAAATTGTAGAACACTAAATGGATTAAACTTTATTGTTTGCGATAAATTATAAATTCAAACAGGATAGGATTACCCTTAGGGACAATATTGTTTACTATGGGTTAACCTCAATGCACCGACTCAACTATTTCCAGACTTTTGAAAAAATTCAATTTCCTGGAATTGTTAATCAGGTGTAATGGTTTCATATCATCTGTTGAAAAGGAATGCATAGTCTGATGGCAATGGTTTATCATTTCTGAGAGACATTTGGGTTAGATATGGCCTTATTATGTTCCTTAAACTAATACCAAATGACCTCCCGGTTTTCCCGATATAATAATTATTACAATATATACATTGGGTTTGAACACTCCACTCCCATTTATCTTTATCTACCAGGATTCATATGGGTATCGTACATATCGTACATGAAGTTTGCACACTCCACTGTCATTTATCCTTATCTACCAGGATACACACGGATATCGCACATACACTACCGCCCATAAGTCTTTGTCACCCCCTAATAATTGAGTTATTCGCGTAATTATGCAATATTATGCTAAAAAATTAATCAAATAAAATAATTATAACCGTTTTTGCACTGTATTTAATAGAAATCACGTGTGTATCGATGAAGATTAGAATTTGAGAGGCCTTTTAAATAGCCAACTGTTCTCCTAGGAATCTTCATTTCTCTGGCAATTTCACTGACATTTTCACCCATATTGGAAAAAGCCACCATCATTGAATGGATTTCTGTATAATATTTTCGAGTTTTGACCATTTTGATGTGAGATTTTTGAAAATTATGAAATGAACACAGCGCACTTTATCAAGGAAATTTGAAGCCTGAAAGCTAAAAGTAAATTAGACAAAGAATTCACGTAACAGTGAATTGTTATCCCTACTACCTGTAAACCTAACACAATAAAGGGATTAGTTTGCTTGGACTTTTGAATGACAAACAATAGCGAACGGTGACTGTTTTGTAAGAAGCCGGTTTCTTAACAAAAGGACTCCCAAATTCTAATCTCTACACGTGATTTCTGTTAAATACAATGCAAAATGGTTATAATTATTTTATTTTATTAATTTTTTGCATAATATTGCATAATTACGCGAATAACTCAATTATTAGGGGGTGACGAAGACTTATGGGCGGTAGTGTACATATATGATAAATATTTGGGGATAAAGTTTACCCTGTTCCAGAACAGAAATGTTATTTTTGACTTATGTGAATATCACATCCCTTCTCAGATATATTGGATTCTTAAATTCTTGTTTGGATGTGAAACTTAACCTTAGATAGAAGAATTCGAGGTTAATTATAAAAAAATTATAAGTAAATAAAAACGAGATAAGTATACAACATAAAAAAAACCTAGATAGCAGTTGACACATTGAAATGAATTAGAACTATTTTTTAAAAGCCCAGTTTTATGTATGCATGGAAATACAGAAATCCCTGATGGAATGAACATGCCAGAAATGAACTCTTCCGAAAAATATTTATTAAAATTCGACAAAAATCTGATTTAATTTGCAAATACAGACATCCTCCAAAAGGATACAGAATGAATGTATTAATGATTATATAACCATTGGTCAAAACTTGGATGTCCGAAAGACAGTTGTAGTTGATATGCCGTGGATCTTCAATACACTTCTCTACATTACAAAGAAAGCTTTCGGTTGGACGACATCACAAATGTTTAGACTTTTGGTAGAATTTTGTTACCAAATATAGAACCTTTATTTTATAAAAGACATTAAACTTCTTGAAAGAATTCAATGACGAGCAACAAAAGTTTGAAATTGTCTGACCAATCTGACAAACAAAAAGAGATAGACTGCATTTATTGAAGTTGCCTACACTGCAACAAACTTGATTGGGTATTATAAAATCTTGAGCAGTTATTATGATTGCTCAGAACTCAACCAACAATTTTCTTTCAACCAAAACACATATTTGAGAGGACATCACTCAAAACTTTCCGAAACTAAATTCCGCTATAATCCAAAGAAACATTGTTTCGTTAACTAAGTAGTGGAGTTCTGGAACAAAATGTCTAGTAGTGTAGTGAATACTATAACATTGAACTAATTTAAAAACTTTCTGGGCTAGTTCGTGCAAACAAACCCATAAATGATGTTTTGATACTGTTTTGTTTCCTTTGCTTATTCTTTTGTTTTTTTTGCTTGTCCTTTGCTTTTCCTTTATGAACATATGACAGTTGTTAAACTTGGCATAATATTAACAGCATATATGCTGCCTGTCTATAATGATAATAATAATTTAGCACAAATAATAATTACTTTTAATTATTCCTTATGATACGAGTTACAGTTTCCGATATCCGAGGGTTTCTGTGATGGTTTCGTGTAGTAGAGATCTGGAGATTTGCGGAAACATCGCAGAAAGTTCATCCACAGTCAATCTGCGATCGTCACGGAGCGCATTTTCGATTTTTTCCACAATTTCGTCAGTCACAATTGAAGGTCTTCCGCTCCTCTGATCATCATGCACAGACGTACGACCGTTTTTAAACTCGCGACACCACTTGTACACACTCGTACGATTCATAGCTTTATCACCATATGCAGTTTTCACCTCATTATAAACCTCAACCGGAGGTTTTCCCTTCCAAACGAGATAACGGATGACGCCGCGTATTTCGCACTTGGCGGGAGATTGGATTGACATTTTTTACGAAACGTGTTATCGCGTTGACACTTCTCAACGTACTGACCTCGAACCGGTCTCGTTGCGGAGGGGAAGGGTCAGGCTACACGGAAGTGTAGCCAACATGTCGAAAATAAAATCCATCCGGTCGTGAGAGCCTCAGTACACTTACTTTCTAGATACGCCTCGTATCAGCTATTTTACTATAGTGAATGAAATTTAATTTAACAAAATTGCATATTTTCATACTTCATGACAGATTTCTACTTACCTATATGCATTAGAGAGTTGATTTGCGCTGTTTCAGGACGTTTTTTCCTCCAACTATCACAGTTTCCATTTTGTGCCTTAATAACTAAATTGTTCATATATGGTCCATATTCTCCAGTAGAGATTTCCAATACTAGAAATTAATAGTAAAATAATTTATGAGTATTCAAGTAAAATTACAAGATTTCAAGAGTAATACTAAAAATAACACGGTTTAAATCTTGAAAAAACTGCAAATAAAAGTTTTTAATAAAAAAAAACAACCAAATGGTCATTACTATACAAATTTATTGATTATAAAGCTAAAATTTATCTTGATCATCAAGGTCACAGCATACATTAATGCACTCTTCAATGTTTTTATTGTTGTATTAATAATTATAATTAATTACTCAAAAATCATGATCCATACTGCAAAAATGTGCATGATCCAGTGGTCACTAAATTAGACAAAAACTGAAAGGAAGACATTCACAGTACAATCAAGATACACTAATAATAAAGTCCAGAAGGACTGTTGGTCTTAGTACTTGTAATGGTGAAATGCAGATTCAATGTTGCAGACGGCCCTCTATGCAATGGGAAACCCAAGATGACCCTAAAGAAGAAAGTGAAGGAGGGCCTGACCTGACTTGGAAGTAGCTGTCCAAGAAAGTAGCTGAATTCAAATGTATGGGATAATAAGGAAACAGAGATAAAAATCAATAATAACTTGACTGTAGACATTTGAATTTTTCAACAAAATCATTATATTTTGCCTGTTGAGGCATAACCACCTGGCTCTGAACTGCCCAGGAGGACCTGGAAATTTCTCAACAGGCTATGAACAGCAATTGGAAGAACCATGGGTAATACGTCAAAATGGAGAATGTTGCGTAATGGATCGAATATCTGTATCTGCAGTTTATGTGACACTTTCTGCAACGCTTGAAGAACCTGATGTCTTGTACCAATAAGGACTTGATTCATAGAACTCCTAGTACTGTCGCAAGAGTCAAAATTCAGAGCGGAAATAATTTAGTGCATTTAACACGATAAAAAGAAGAACAAAACCATGAAACCACATTGTCTATATCCCATGAGTATATTTTTACTAGTCAGATGGCACTTTACTTCACCTTTCAGTTTGTGCCAGTGTGACATTTGTACAAAAATACACAAATTTGGACAATAAATGTTTTAAAACAGATAAATTTACTTTAGGTGTCATAAATGAAAACAAATATTAAAATTGTAATGGAGATCTGTGATCTAACACATTAATGAAGTCGTTAGCTATATGACAATCCACATATGTTTTATTTCAATAGTTAATATTTCAAAATAAAAAATCTTCTCTTTCATCCGTAATGGTAATCTACTCGTAGATCTCTTTTGCAAGCCATAATTCCTGTGTGAAAGACTGCAGCTACCTATCTATATTTTCCGTAATCTACCTGATGATTGGCTGCCAGTGGGGTTGCCTAGAAGTACAGAATATACAAGATTCTGGTTTCATTCAGTCTTTTCTCACTGATTTGTCTACCCCATCTTATGATGACTTCAGCGAATAACATCTCTGTGAGATTTTCCTGAGATCACGTACTAATCAATAATTTAATACCGATTTACTTTATTAAAATTGATTATGATTCTTCGAGTAAAGTTTAGGTACTGTAATATATGTAAGTTGAGTATAAGGATAAGACAAATTAATATTTTGTGGACCACCAAACGTTATATAAAATGAGAGCATTGATTAAAATAAAAAGAATTATCTGTTTCAAAAAATAAAAAAAAAGAACACGATTCTAAAAGGGACACACTCCAGCAGCTCATTATTTTGAATATTTATTTAATACAGGTATTCAAAAAAGTTGCAAATAATTTATAAGCCTGTAGCTTTGTATTTTTTTTCCTTTTCCAGTTGCAAGTTGGTTGTAATAATGAAAAATACCAGACTTAAAATTGTTACAAATTTATGTTTAATGACTTCCAATACTGCTTTAAACAAAATAAATTTCCACCGCTTAGGTGTTAGTCTGGTATTTCTTATTATTACAACCAACTTGCAACTATAACTGAAAAAAAATACTTACCGAGTTTGTTACTGTTTTAAAAAGTAACTCAAAATAAAAACAAGACAATCAACGTGCTTTTCATAGTGACGTCAAACATAGACACCTTGAAATTTGATGTCTGGTATACGTATTTAGTATATGCACCTGTGTTTTGATGGAACACCTGTGTTTATTGTCTGTTGATAAGTTGATAATATTTTAATTCTTTATAAACTGATACTATCATTTTAATTAGTTCTGTATAATTTTAATTCATTATCATCATCAGCCTAGTTCTATCAATATCTGGACACAGACTTCCCCTAATGACCTCAACTCTGTCCTATTTTAGATCTCTTGTGTCCACCATAAGTACCCATATAAATTATATTTTTTAATCGAGAGTTTCTTTAGCAGATCTGGATACCAAACTTTCCTTTTTGTTTTCAACAGATGATTGAGTGTAAAAAATTATTTCTCTATTTTAAAATAAATATTGTGGAGACCTTTAAATCTGTGGCGTTATGGCAGAAGTTGATATGTCCATTTTTTGTCATTTTGTGTTTATTCTCCCAATTTATAGAAAATATTTCTCAGCATGTTGTGGCAAAACTTGGTGTGTCAGTCATCATTCAAACAAAAGATATATTGTTTGAAAAACTTAAAAAATGCTTATTTGTACTGATTTTAAAAGCTTATCAAAGTTAATATTGCTTCTCTTGTAAACTAAGGTAAAACGGAAATATCAAAACTTCTGCCATAACGCCACATAAATAATACCACCCGAGATATGGTAAAAGTGATATCTACTTTATAAATAAATATTATTATTTTGGAATAATAGACAATCCTTGGACACCATTACATTTTTTATATTATTTAAATTTTGGAAACTTACGAAAATCAGCAGGATTATGGTATGGAGGACAAAGAAACCCTAACTCTTGGAGGAATGGGATAACATTGGTGACGCTGCCCTGGTAGGCGCATCTACCATCAGCCAGGACGTACATGTGGTCAAACATCTCCAAGAGTAAAGCAGACGGCTGATGTATGGTGCAGATTATTGTTCTTCCTTCCGAAGCCAACTTCTTCAATAGTGCAATGCAATGTTTTGATGTTGAACTATCTAATCCACTGAAAATCAAAACATAATTTTACAAAGCTTATTCGTTCATACACATGGGATATAAGAGAAAAGATGATTTCCACTATTCTTTGTCTTAAATTTCAAATTATTTTAAAATTCAAAATGTTACAATTGATCAAATAAGGTGACTAATATATTTTCATGATTTATCTATTCAACTACTGTGTCTGTTTTACATATTGCACCATTTATGAGATAATTATCCACAAGCGTGATAATACAACTAGGAAATCATTTTTATTACATTTTAAATGCAAAATATTTCTCATCATACGAGTAACATTCAGATACTGTAAAAAAGTACATATAAAGAAATAATGTACAGTGAAACAAAAACATTTCAACTTTCTTTTAAGAGACCAGCCGATTAAAAGATTTCAGAAGGTAATATTTAAGGTGTATACTCAGATACAGAGATTTTTTCATAGTTGAAAAGTAACTTCTGCAGCGGGAAAACATCTTGGGCAAGTTTCTCATTCCCAAAGAGACAAAAACTGTTACTCCTCTTTATTTCAATATTCAATTTCAAGTATAATCAATTGCCTATTGTTTTGAATATTTCATAAAAAACAATAAAATCAGATTTCTGTTAATTCAGAATATGGAATTTGTATGTAACTATAAAAATAAAGAAAAGCTGTGCATTCAGTTGAAGTTTGATATGGATTATTTATACAATGTATATTATAAAATATTTTTTTACACAATCAACTTAGTTGCTGGCCAAGAGACATAGACTTTTAAAAATTGTGGCAGCTTTTTTCTCAGCCATATTATAATCTTATAATCCTATGTCATGATTATATTATAATAATCTCATTATTTGCTCAAACATCAGAAACAATACTATCAGTGGCAATAGTAGACCTGTTGTTGATATATCAGTTTAAAACTTACTTTCAGACAATAATCCACTTCAATTTATTAAGTGATATTTATGATCTGCTTTGAAATCATTCAATACAACAAAGTTCCCTGAAGTGAGAGTTTTATGTGAAACAGTAGTTATAATTAATAATATAAAATTACAAAATAATGGAATATAAATAAAGCAATAAACATTTACCTAATGCTATAAATATTTACCTTGTCGGCTCATCAAAGAACATCACAGGTGGATTGCTGACCAATTCTAATGCAATAGCTAATCTTTTCTTTTGACCTCCAGAAAGCATGCTTGTCCTCGTTTTCCTCGAGTTGTGAAGACCCAGAGCCTCTATTATCTGCTTTATCTATAAATTACATACAAATATTTTTCTTTACAGTTATTTTTATTTTTCTTTTGAGCTTTTATCTGAAAATATAGATTAAACTTCAAATATCAATTTTAACGAATGAAAAAAACAAATAAAAAATTATAAATTAGAGCACTACCATTATAGATTGTGTGGATGTAGACGTACTAATTGTATTGTATTACATTTTCATTGTATAAAGTACAGCCTGATGGGTTTATTACCATGTGGCTATCTTTTTCTAGCCAACCAGAAATGTACTAAACGAGCCATAAGTGAAAACCTGATTGGAAGACTTTTTAAAAAAATATGGATACCAATGGAAATCGAACCCACAACCCCCAGGTTAGAACACGGGCATCTTTCTTATAAATTAGGTCATGGAGGTCTGATTCGAGTAATGATGTTTATGTTACTGTTTCCAGTGTTGTAAAAGCTCTTTTGAAAAATAGCATGCTACTCGAGCAACGGAGTAAAAAGTACTAACTACGGTACTTTATAGGTTGCTTTATGGTAGAAACCCGCTAAATTTGAGTGTTGCATAACAACTTCAATCATTGCCAACACTCGGATAAAATTGAAAGTTATTTATTATTCATGAGTGGTGATGAGTTCAGTTCCCAGGAAACATCATGAAAGATGTATCATGAGAACTAAGTATGGACATGGAACCTGTGATGACTAGATTCTAGCCTTGGTAAATGTTCGATAAAGACCACGACACATATTTTTTATTAATTTATATTAAAGCACTCTGATGCCAGTTAAGGCAGGTGGGTTTCACAAAATAAAGGAAAAGCTGGATTAGGATGGGAATTGTATAGGAGCTAAGGACGACGAATATTCTAAGATAAATAATGTTTCATTAATTTATTTTTAAATATCAATGAATGAATGAAGCACATCTGATTGAGTCAGAAAAATCGTTCCGAAGTTCCGAGCTAAGTGAACTGCATAAGATGATTATAGAATGTGTGATGCATTGATGCATCACACATTATACAAAAGATTCTACCATCTCAAGATCGGAGGGATAGCCCATGCTTGGAAGGAAAACAGATTTTTTTTAATGAGAGGCGGACCATGATAAAAACTTTTTTTTATCATTATTGTACATATATTATTTTTTATGTAGTACTTGGTTAATATTCATAATTAATACATATTAAGTTTGTGATTACCATTAGAGCATGCATTGAATATTTAACAAAATAATTTACTTTGTTTAATAAAAAAAAAAAAAGATGATACTGATATGACAATATATCATATTCTAGTATCATTGAACCAATAAGCTTTCTGAATATCAAGTGTTGATTACATTATGTTCATCAAAATAACAGATGTTTTTTGCTTATGATTATAAAGTCCCTTAATTTATAAAGGGATTTCTAATCATTAAGCTATCAGATTTATTGAAAGTATAGATACTTATGTATATATTCTATATCGATACATTCAATACAAATACCATATATTATCACACCAAGTCTCTTCCAGGATAATCGGAGAGCGCTGATCTCCCCACTATCACAAAAATTATCTTGCTTTCTGAATATGCACATTCTTCTATTAGGTCCTTACATATGAAATTGGCGTTTTGTTTGGGAGGAACATAAAGTTGATTTTTTTTTAATATAATATATTTATTTAATCAAAGTATGTACCATTGCTATCTATGCACTTTTGCCATCTCATAGGTAGTTCATCGATCCCTTTACTAAAAAAACCATTCGGACGGGAATCAATAAAATCTTTGAAGTCGGTTTGGACTGCCCCATCGGAGTTGAATTTTTTCCCTTGCAAGAAGTTATCCAAATTTCGAAAAAAATAGTAATCTGTTGGGGCAAGGTCCGGAGAGTACGGTGGATGTCTTAGACATTCCAATTGAAGCTCTTCTAATTTGGTAGCCGTCTGTTGTGCAGTGTGTGGTCTAGCGTTATCATGAAGCAGCAGTGGCCTAGAGCGATTAACCAGCCTCGGTTGTTTAGCAGCTAGCTTTTCCATCATGGTTTGCAGTTGCTGACAATAGACATCTGCCGTAATCGTCTGGCCAGATTTAAGAAAGCTGTAGTGAACGACACCAGCACTAGTCCACCAAACGCTCACAAGTAACTTTTTTGGAGTCAATTTTCGCTTGGGGCATGGTTTGGCTGGTTCGGCAGGGTTCAGCCATTGCGATGAGCGCTTCCGATTATCATACAGGATCCACTTTTCATCACAGGTAATGATTCGATTCAAAATCCCTTCATTATTGTGCCGGTTGAGTAATGCAACGCAGCAGTCAACGCGCGTTTGTTGATTTGCTTCACTCAATTCGTGAGGTACCCACCTTTCAAGCTTTTTCACCTTCCCAATTTGCTTCAAGTGGATTAAAACAGTTTTATCACTAACACCGCAGCCTGCAGCTAACTCGGACGTGGTTTGCGATGGATCCGCTTCCACAATAGCCTTCAATTCTTCATTATCAACTTTGGTCTCCGGCCGTCCACGGGGCTTGTTATGCAGTTCGAAATTTCCAGAACGAAAACGTTGGAACCAAAAACGCACTGTGTTTTCTTTTGCGGCACCGTCGCCATACACATCATTAATCCTTCGAGCCGTTTCTGCAGCACTGGTGCCACGGTGGAACTCGTACTCGTAAATAACGCGATATTTCAAGTTTTCCATTTTGTAAACTGAGTGACGCAAAGAAAAAAACAATTGAGGAAAAAACAAATGAATTATAATTTTCGAAACACAAATACTTGAGTAAATAGCTGTATAAATTTGAATTTGGTATTCCTAACCAAAGAGAAGATATTTGAGATCAAAGTTGCCAGTACGGCAAAACGCCAATTTCATATGTAAGGACCTAATATTATAAAAACTTCTAACTTTAACTTCTTTCAAAATCCAGTCAAGCAATCACCAAAATCTAGCTACTTTTTTATTACTCTACTTCTACCTTTTACAACAAACACTTCTGACTATTCATTCAGTCATTCTTTTCGCATAGTCAAACTATCAAAACAATTTTTTCCTGTACCTCCAAAACTTTATTTCTTTTTACTAAATACATATTTCACTTCCTTCCGTCAAAGTAAGCTTCAAGACACTTTTATGTATCATCATTTTAATATTTTTTTAATATAGAACAAAAACTTAAAGTAGACGAAATAACTATGCTTATTATCTGTAAAATTTTAGAAGTTACGAAGACTAACCCGAAATTGTTTTTCTTTATGTGTAAATGTAGATCCCAATTTAAGGTTGGCAGCAGTATTCATGGCCTCCTGGACTGTCAGCAACAGCTGAAGATGATCATCCTGCATGATGTAGCATGACTGCTTTCGAAATTGCTTCAGATCTCGCTCAGTTCCATTTATTGAAATTGATCCTGTCCATCTTGTGCTAAAAACAAAAAAAAATGCTTTGAGTCAACTTGAAGTTTGAAGGACAGTAAAATAAGGAGAGGAATATGTTAGATTGACTGACACATGACTGTTTTCGGAACCGCTTTAGATCTCATTCGGTTCCATTTATTGAAATTGATCTAGTCCATCATTGAAAAACATTGAAATGGAAAAGCATTTACGGTGGTACCTCGAGTTACGAACTTAATTCGTTCTTTGATTTAGTTCGCGAGCGGAAATGTTCGCAAACCGAAATTCATTTTCTTGGGAGCCATAATGAGGGTTAATTTAATGCAAAATATATTTTATATATACTGCATATTATATATATAAAAAGCAAAAAAAAAATTGTATCAAGAACAACGAACGCAACAACAAACAATGTTCACAATGCGTGCACCTGAGAACAACTAATGCGTAATGCGCCGTTACAACTAATTCATGATCCGAAGCATTGTACGCAAGTTGAGTCAAAATTTGTTCGGAAATTGTGTTCGTAAGCCGATTTGTTCATGACTAGAGGCGTTCGTAACCTGAGGTTTGACTGTATGTACAAAGTAAAAAAAAATATTGTACTTGTACATCAGGAATTTTATTTACAATCAGACTTTTCAATTAAAAGCTGCTTAAAATTCATCATGATTAATTTAAAATAAATATAGTAGAAATAAATCTACAGGCTATAGAATATAGCATCTTAAACATTTTCTGTAAATTCAAACGGGTGTATTTTTTACTGAAATGTACATTTTTTTTCTTTTTAAGACATTAACAACTACAGCACCGGTACAAAGACTGTAAAATTGGTGAATGGCTGCTGCTTAATACTCGTAGATTCTGGTTTACTTCTTGCGTTTTCGGTGAAAAGAAGCAGGGTGAAGAGATTCTTCTTTAGCAGGTAAAAGTTTGTCGTAAATAAAACACAGTAGAGGTTCTAGAAACTGAGAATACATTTTGCTCATTTTTCGTTCCTTATGTGCAGCCCATCGCTCATCGTAAGCCTCTTTATTCACCCTTGTACCATATGCTGTCGCGGCTCACTAGATACCATGCATACCACACGCTTTCTGCATGCATGGGCTGTTAGATTATTTATAGTGACTATTGCGAAGGCCACGCATAAGGAACATTTCATTATAATAGGTACAATGATTACAATTTTTCTCTACAATATTTACACAGCAATTATAAATAAAATCACATATTTTAGGTGACGCATACGACCGATACAACAACCTTATTAGAAAGTTAGTTTTTCAAATTTTTTTCTATTAAATTTTTGTTATATACAGTACAACCTGGCGAGTTTCTGCCACATGGTAATCTGTTCTAATCACTCAGAAAAGTGTTAAATAAACATAAAGTGAAACAAGACTGGAACCAGTTTTAAAAAATCTGAGTCTCAATGGGAATCGAACCCGCAGAAGGCTGGAAGATATGTGTCATGTTAGCTAGGCCATGGAGGTAGTTGTATATCGAATTATGTAGAAATTCTATAATTATAAACCCCTTAAAATCGTTCAATCGTTTTAATATTTCATAAATGTTTCAGTAATGTGATTTAACAGATTTTGTTTTAATATAATATTGGATGGCCCATCAGCCGCATTCTAGTTTCAAACATTAAAAAATTATAGTTTAATTCCTTTTTTAATTGCATGTTTTTGATAGCAGGGATCAGTTGGAACTTGACTCCAGCCAGAAGACCCCGTATAATCAACACTAATGAGAATATTCAAAGGTCGCAAGAGAGTGTTGCTTCAACAACATGACTTCAACTTCAACCAGACAACATTCAGCTCAGCTCGGAATGTCTGGAACTACACTAACGATTCTTAAGAAGTGATTTGCAACACTTTCCGTATAAAATTTATAATTCATTTGGTACAAAAATTGAAGCCTCTAAATCCACAAACACCTTGAATAGGAATATTGGAGTGCAACTTATAATCTCAAGTTTGTTTAAAAAAAAATAATAACTCAGTGTCCCCAAAAAACGAGATAATATAATTTACATTTTGCAGAACAATATAATCTGAACTCCTAATAGTTTCGATTGTTTATTATTTGATCATCAATCATTTTTAAAGTAATTTATTCTGACATAAAAATATAAGATAGCTTATAAAAATATTTAGATATTTAAATTAATATGTTGAATAAGTTATAATGACATATTGATTGTTATAGAGTTTATAAAAAAACAACTGTTTTATCTTATCCAAAACTAAGAGAACATTATCACAATTACTAAAGGAATGTGACTTTTACTAAAGGAATGAAAACAATTACTAAAGGAATGAAAAATTTTGCAAAATTTTATAAAAAATCTATATAAAAAAATAACCAAAAATGAAGTATTAAGTCAACTGGAACAAAAAATGAGTTTAAACAAATGTTTTCAAATGAAATGAGAGATAAGATAAAAATTAGGGAAAGTCTACAAAAGATAACGGGAAATATAAGTTTTTTTTAAAAATAATCAATATTATTCAGAATATGTTTAAATGTACGCAATAGATATTTTTAATATGTAAAGAAGAAGACGCTGAGCCTTCTAAGCCCATATTATATGTATGTACTACTTTTTATATTGTAGATTTTATGTATCATATTGTTTTGATATTTATATCTTAAGTGTAACATCTTGAATTTCTTTATTCACTCCCGCTGAGAATTTAAAATGTATTCTGTGAAAATTGTTAATGATCAAAATCGACCATAAATAAACACTCAACTATAAAACTTTCATATCATGATAAGTACAAGAAAGAAGCCGAAAATTGCCCGAATTGTGAGAAAATCTTTTATAAAAAAACTTACAGTAACTAAGTCTCCTACAATGCATAACATACTTATCCCTGTCTTTTCTCATTCCTAGAAATATTTTTTACAGAAATCTTCTGTAACATGCTTAGAACCTCACATTTAATAAAAAAAAAAATATTCCAGTAGCAAAAATAAGACAGGGATGGGAAATACGAGTATATAACAATTGCCAGTTCACGCTCTATGAATGGAATTTTTCAAAACACTAAATAAATTGCTAAGTATTCAGATCTGTCTATACATGTAAGTGAACATATGTGAAGAATATTATTTGAAATGAAACTAGATTTGAATGAACAGAACATTAACCTTAGGTGATACTAATATGTGAATTTTGATTAAAAATTTTAGAATGCAAAAGATATACATGCTAATAAATTTTCATTTGACTGGCATTGTATAATATAATACATTGATAACACAATATTTTTAATGGTTTTTTTTGTTATCTTTTTGAGAGCTGAGTAATACTTATTGAGTGTTATCTTCACACTGCATGAAATGAAATTTGATTCATAAAATATGAAGGGTCATGAAACAAATCAATAGAGCATTGTGATCATATTGATTCATTTATTTATACGAGTACATATCATATATATACACAGGTAAAATAATATGTAAGATACCATTGTTGTTAAAGCTACTTTTAAAAAGAAACATTGTTATACCTTTTTATAAATCTAAAGTAACACGCTACTTGAGTATTCTAAGTAATATATAATAGCTGTGCCACTTGACAGTTACTCGTACGTTTAGGGTTAAGTGCGCTAATTTTTAACAAGTTGCTTAGCAGCCCTAAGAAACTTACAGCGATGATGAAATCCAGTCAAATTCTGGATTCTGTATTGCTCATCAAATAAAACCTTGAAGGTAAGGATGGATTACCTTAATACAAAAAAACACTTCATTTTAAAAAAAATTACTGAATTGGGTGCCTTATTTTTTTTTCCGTCTTTGAGTCAGGTCTATAAATTTATTATTAGCTTTATGAAAATGCTTCTTACAGCGCATTAAAATATTTTGAATGTAAATATACCAAAAGAATCTAACCTACTGTCTACCTGATTTGAGAATGAGCTTGTATGAAATGTTTTTTTTTTAAACTGAATTTAACCATGAAATAAAAATGTTACTACTTACTACTGACTTACTATTTTTGCACATAAAGTGCTAAAATATGTTCATTTTATATTTCAAATACATCCAAAAAAATGCATTTTGTGTATCAAATTGAATCATTTGACATGTATACAGTGTTAAAGCTAGCACTGTTACAGCTACTTAAAGTAGCGTGCATTAGTAAAAAGTAGAAACCGCTCTACTTTATGGCTGCTCCTAGAATAAAGTGTGCTACTTGTTGATTGTTACCAAAAACATTAGTAGGAAAAAACAGCTGTATTGTACAAAAAATCGATAATTGTCTATCCACGTTATTTAACATTATAGTCATTTTACTAAATTTGATTCTGATGATAAATGATTTTTTGTTTATGATAGGTGATTGAGTATGATTGTCATTAATTGGTTGGAAAAGGCATGTGCGTGTATGGAGTATTGTATGCAAGCTGAACTTCAGCAAGCGCGCAGTTTTCAAAGATCATATTCAAAGTTCCGATTACAAGAAGATTGAACTTCTTATAGGTAATCTGTTGTAGTCTTTCGTTAGGCAGCGTTTTAAATAGTGCTATTTTTGTGTTGCTAAATAGTGTAATAAGAATTTACGATGAGCAGTATATTATATGAACTACAGAAACATAAATTCTGATGTAAAATTATCTAAAGTAAAACCAGTCCGGTTTAAGAGTAAAACTAGGTTTTTACTTCTCATACAATTAATATATCTCCGTGGCCTAGTTGTTAATATGCCTGTCTTCCAGTCTGGAGGTTTTGGGTTCGATTCCCATTGAAACTAAGATTTTTTAAAAAGGATTACAGCCTTGTTTTTCAAGCGTCTAAAACATATTTCTGATTGGTTGGAAGATATTGCGAAATGACAATAAACCCGCCAGGTTGTTCTGCATACAACGAAAGCGTAATACAATAAATTGAACTTTTTTTAAATTTATTTCTAGAACTTATGCTCTTAACCGTATTTCAATAATTATTATTATTGGACATATATTTGCAAAAACTATAGAACCCACAACTGTTTTGAGAGATTGTATATGGGGTTTGTATGGAACAAATTTTATACAAAAATTAATTTAACCACGAAATCCCTATTGAACTGGCTTGGTATGTTTGCACATGCAGGGTTGCCTTTTTTCGATATTTCAAATAAACCAAAAAAATTATGTGTGGGTTGGGTCTTTTTTCGCATATATGGTATACGTCAACCAATTGATCAATATTTTTTCTCCTAAAACTATATATTAAAAAAAATTGCTTAAACAACCTAGCAACAAAAAAGCAGTCTTCAAATAAAACATCTTTACCGATTTTTTACAAATCATTAATTATCAAGTTTATGAAATACAGTAGAGCATTGATTATCCGAAACAAATCGGGACTGGGGGTGTTCGGATAACTGATTTTTCGGATAACCGATTAAACACAAAACTGTATATATTTTGTATCACACGTCTTACAAATACATACCTTACATAAAGTAGAACATTAAAGTAGGCCTACAGTTTAGGCAAAGAAGTCCAAAATTGTCTTTTGTTTCAGATCTGAGACTCTTTTTTTGCCGTTAAATCTCGCACACGTTTTAACCTTTTTACGGCGAGAGCTCGAGTATCTTTGATATGTTCGTACTGGCGGCGGTGTTTTACGTCTATAAATTTATCTCAATTACATCATAATTATGTCAAACAGTCATCACATTACAGTTTATAAACATGAACTTGAGCATAAGGAACACATTAAGATTATATTTTTATCAATTGATCAAAGGGATCGAGTGTTTTCATGTTTATTCTGTATCTACATACAAATATTACTCACCGCCTGACCTTCATTATCCCGAAATGAGCAGTATGGAACTGTGCGCCGATTCATGTTTTAGCTGACACTATACACGTAATATTAGAAAATATTCTTATAACACTATTATACAAATAAAAGTATGTTTTTGGATTTTGACGAAAAGATTTATTACGATAAGTACACTGCAATAATAATATTTCTACTGTGGAAAGTGTTTGCTGGCGTGAAATGGTCGAAAACATTTTACACACAGACTCACATTGCACTCACCACACATATATCTAGATCTTTTCCTTAATTTATGTTTATGAGCGCATTCATAGCATCGACGAGAAGGTTCCGCACAGTTTTCAGTTCCTGGAATTTCTATAGGACTGTGTGCGGCTATTATTGAACCCGCTAAACCAAGATGTAGTGGATTGCTAGTGGACGGAGATGAATGGGACAATTTTGATGCTAGTTTATATTTTTCAAATATTTGTCTTATAACTGCTAAATGAAATTCCGCTAAACGTATTGTTTTTCCGGTTGCATGCTTGTTAATAAAATATGAATTTATCATGTATAGATCAACGAAATGAAAAGCCAGCTTTCTATACCATTTTAAAGTTTTTCGAAGGCAATTTAAACTACTAAGCATCATATCGGTTTTGTCCACACTACCCATATTTTTATTGTAATCCACAATGCACTCAGTTTTTTTTACCTGTTCGCCAGTTTTATAATTTAATTTCTCTGTTGAAATAAATCTGTCACTATGAATTGTTGTCAGCATATAAATTTCTCTCTTATCGTGCCATTTTATAGCCAACAAGGGTCCACAATGTTGAGAATCAATGTCTCCTTTCTTGGTTTTTTTTGAAGTTGGGCATACCTTTACGAGATTTTCGAACGGTTCCACATGCATTTGTTTTATTGTCATGTAAAAACTTAAATAATTGTGGGCTTGTGTACCAGTTATCACACCACAAGTTGTGTCCTTTTCCAAGATAGTCATTGAGAAGCGTTTTGATAACTGCACCCGATATACCCAACGATTTATCATAAATTATTTCTGTTCCATCACCGTAATACACAATTAGATCTAACACACAACCGGTTTCAACATCACATAAAACAAATAATTTAATGCCGAATCTGTGACGTTTGGAAGGGATGTATTGTTTTATCATAAGACGACCTTTGAAAACAACTATGCTCTCATCGATACACAAGTTTTTGTGAGGCAGCATGACACTTATAAAAACTTTGCGAGTATGATCAAGCAATAATCTTATTTTACGCAATTTGTCACCACTATTTGTTATATTGTTATTAGAAAAATGTAACATATTTAAAATCAGTTCATACCGGTCCCTTGACATAGTCTTGCCAAAAATTGGGCTATTTAAAAGTGGGTCTGTGGACCAATGTTCCCGTATGGTTAAATGCTTATTTCGTGTCATCAACATTGTGACACCAAAGAATACATATAATTCTGGTACATTTGTATCCACCCAGCGTTGAATTCGTGATTTAGCGGAATATTCCTTACTCAATTTTTTTAAATTATAAAATTGGTTAGTCTGTTGTACCACATTTTCAATTATATTTTTATTTAAAAAATATTCGAAAATATCGAGTTCGGATGATTCTGGTGTAAGTTGGCACGAGGGCAAGATGCCAGATGAAAATTCATCAAACTCGTGGATTATTGGCGCAAATGGACCTCGGCTCCATGAAGAAAATACATTTTCTAATAGTTCGTTTGGTTCCACATTGCCGCTGGTTGTTGCTCCAATATCTGGAATAATTGTATCATCCATTCTCTGCTCTTCTTCTAATGGATCAACATCGTCTTCTTCATCGGTTAATTCAAAATCTGAATCAAGTTCTACTACCGTAATATCTTCAATTTCCTCTCCAGTCAAGTTCCTTTTAGCCATATTGATAATATAAGCGGTGTTGAATTTTTAAAGTTATTTTAAAAATTTTATGAATTTTTCAATGGCGTATAACACACGTAACATAAAAAAATAACGACGATTTGAAAAGTTGTAAAAGTAAGTGAATGTTAAAATCTCTTAAAAAACAGTTTGTGTAATGGTATCCAAATCAAAGCTATAAATAAAGTGCGACAATATAAGAAGCAATAATCGAAGAAAACAATAATCCATAAACAATGAAAAAGCAATTTTTGTAAATACGCAATACGCGTATTTACAAAAAAAATATCGACGCATAATACTTCATATTGATCGGGAGCAATCGTCATTAGAAACATGACCTTCGGATCGCCCGAACGCATGGCGCGATTATTCAAAATGCTTTAAATATCGACGGGCTGCAAGGGGTCTGTTTAAATCCTTCTTATGGATCAAATACTTGAAGTTTTGATGATTTTAAAAGAGATGTCACTAGAGGACACGTTTTGTCTTATATTCAGGTTAAAAATTTTAAAGAAGATTTAATTTTGACCGAGATATCCACATGCAAAGTTAGTGGCCACTTAAATGGCCGCTCGCCAGGACGGCACGATTATGTATGGGCCATTTAAGTGGCCCGTAGCCGTGAAAGAGTTAAAAACAGCAATTGGACAGAATTTGCCAACTGGAACGCTTTCAGTTAACCGATTTTTCGGTTGATCGGTATTCGGAAAATCGATGCTCTACTGTTAGTGTAAACTCTACCTTTCATTTATGTATTTTTTTATTCTAGTGTTCTGTGCTCTCGTCACGACACGTCACATTAGCAGCTACAATATGGAGGAAAAAACTAAAAATATATTTCATTAATTTTCATCCTTGCTTTGATTTATCGAGTCCATCGAACTTATTTATTCCTGACCACCAATAAAACGTTTAACGTACGTAATATATTATTATGTCATGCTGTTGTGTTTTTTTTTTACCTAAATTAAATTGCAACAAAACACATACAGCATTCAGACAAGTCGGCGCCGAGTGGGCAGTACGCGTGTACCCAGCTTGCACTCGACCGTCTAGTGGGTGTATTATGAATCACCTGACTCGGTGCACATGTACTGAACGCACCGAGCTCGCTAACGGCGGATTTGCTTTCAGAACAGTAAAAAGGCGAGACAACATTCGCTGTTTCGTTCAAACTCCTCGAGTTTTAGCTTTTGTAAGAAAATTTAAATACAAACTCAAAAACTTATACATAAACTACACTTTCAGTAAAAAATTTAATCATAATCCCGTATTTATCCTATTTTTCTGTCATTATTTATGAAAAATTGCGTATTTTGTCTCCTTCTAGCATTAATGTCTATGTATTGGAATTGAAACCTGGTAACAGACCCGGCTGAGAAAATGTTTGTTCTTTTTAATGAATCTATATCTATAATATTTTTAGAATATTTAATAGCTACACGTTTCATAGGTTATACATAACTTGAAAAAATAATAGCACGTTTAAAAAACAGTTAAATATTTAAAAAATCATATGGAAAGCGTAAAACTCGATTTATACAATGTTTTTATAGTAATTTCTTACGTTAAAAATAGCAAACAAAATAGTATAACAGTGATTAAATTATGCAATTTCAATTATAATTAAGCTTAAAAGTGCAACTAAACGTAAAGCCTATAAACTATTTTTGAGTCCAATCATAATGTTTTCAACCTTACAAAGTACTTAATCAAATGAGTGATATAAAAAAATCTAACAAATTTAACTTCTTTGAACAAACATATGGTGGGAAAAAACTAAAATGTTTCAACTAGTGTAACGATGGTATCACATGTTCAGTAAAACATTCCAAGTGTGATATACTCGTATAAAATATGAAATCCAGAAAAAAAATACAGGTTTAAGAATCGACCAACACCAATCATCCAGTTGGAAAAACGATTTATCTACTACCACGTGATTCGTATTCATAAGAAGCTACCATGTGTATTAAAAAATACAAAACATAAATATTCAATTACATTTTTTGTAAAACTATTCAATCACAGTTATTCACATTTTCAACCAATCATTATTGAAACAGATTGTCGCTTTTACTTTAGTTGTGTTGACAGGTGTTTTTTTTAATAGCTATTAATATAAATGTATAATATATAATAATTTTTAATAGGTTCATTTTATGTTACATATTTTGAAACCTTTTTTTTTGCTTAAGGCAATTGACCCTGATGAATTGCTTTGTGATGGATTGGCGGGGTGGGTGCCTATCGTTGGGACAGGATGACGTTTTCATTAGAGCTTTGAGGATTCTTTTTTCCTGTTGAGTGGTTAATTTTTGTTTTTTTAGAGGCAACATCTGTGTCTTCTCACTAGATGGTGTTATTGTTAAAGCAGGAAGAAGTTATCTAATGCGATGGGCAAGGATTTTTTAAGTTGTGGAGATATTGTTTTTATATTTCGAAAGGGCTCGCCACCATTCGACAGAAAGAAATCAACACCCATAATGGAGGAAACGTATGTACGAACTTGGCAAGAAGGATTATATCTCATGGCATACTTTTTTACTAAATAAATAAAGTGCTTTTTGACTTTTTTGTGATTATGAAATTATATGAATGAAAAAAACTTGTCTGATAAAAGAATATGTATAGTTAGTCTGGTGTGGCCAGAGTATATTCATTATAAATATTGGTATCGTTATCATATGGTTAATATTTGGGTATTATAGCAAAAAAAATAATAACTGATTTTTGTTAATTAGAGGTACAGTGTACAGCCCTCTAATGTTCACTGTTAATTTAAAAGCTTTTATTACGAGCAAAGCATTTTAAAAATTACGTGATAATCTTTAAATTATCATTCAATAGATTGATTTCATAGAAATGTGATAATATTTTACAAATGAATCTACTAAAAAGTGTCAGGTCTATTTCGTTGTGCGAAATAATTGTCAAAGACAAAAATTGACAAAAACTGTTTTAAAAAGCTTATTATTTAGGTACTTACATAACATTAAAATAAACGAAGAGATTCGTTCTATTCGTTTTGTTTAATCAAAATTATTTAATATTTTTGAAAAAAAGTTACAAATAGGAAAAACTGTTAAATATTGTGAATACTGATTATTAAAATGAAGCTAGTATTCATTTAAGGAGTGGCTTGCATTAAATTTAATCTAAAAAGCCAAACAACTATCATAAATAAGCTATTTTAAAATAGTTGTTTACCTTGACATAACTTGAACATCTTACAATAGTTTATATACGGTTTTATATTTACAAAAAACAACCGTTACTGTTTCGTTAGTAACAAATATTTATTCACAATATGCATAACGGTGAATTGTTTTAATGAAAGATGCACCCAAGAGAATACTCGTACATTGTCATATAATTTACAAAGGATGGAAAAGGGTTTTTAATAAAAAAAAAAAATATTTACTCACAATATGCACAAGGGTGAATTGTTTTAACGAAAGATGCACCCACGAGAATACATTGCCATATACGAGTATGTTAATTTACAAAGGATGGAACTTGTACGTTATGAAAAAAATAATTCTGCAGAATAAAAAAGCATTTTTTTAACAAACATAATCTTTCAAAATATGCATTCAATTTATGTGCAAATTTACTATTTAAAATACGAGTATATACGAAATTATAAATATAATAACATAATCAAAACATTAAGGATAAACACACAGTGCAAATGTGAATGGGAGACGTGGTAAAGACAGACCAAAAAGAGTGTAGTTGGATCAAGTGATCAAATATTTTGAAAGGAAATTTTCTGTAACCAAATCAGAAAAATCGTAGAAGGGTGTATGGATATACACGAGGCGAAAGATGTGTCGCGATATGAAAGTCTGGCGCTCTCCTCTCTGTATATACGAGGGTCACCCAGAAACTAAGGTTACAAGGGCTCCTGAGGCCGGGGGAAATTTTTTGTTTCAAAGTTGGTGCACCTGGCGTATAGGGGGGATCCTTACGGTCAGTTTGTTGGGTCTTGCGTGGTTGTCGGCCATTTTGTTCAGTCACAGTAAATTCTTCCGATGGAGAGGTCGTCGCGCGCTCCCGCCAACTCTCGTCCGTGCGAGACCCGCGCGGTCATCAGTTTTTTTACTTTGCAGAACAATACCACCGCGAATATCCACCGGAAGCTCGTGGAAGTTTATGGTAGTGATGTGATGAGTCGACAACATGTCACGAAGTGGGTTAGGTTGTCCAGAGAAGGCCGTACTGATACTCACGACGAGGCAAGGCAGTGATATCTGACGAACTTGCACAAAAAATTTAAGAACAAGTGCGAAATGACCGCCGTGTGACGCTTGACGACCTTCACGAAGAATTTCCTGATATTTCTCGAAGTCTCCTTGGTGATATCGTGTCGGAAAAACTTGGTTACAAAGAGTTGTGTGCGAGATGGGTGCGCAGAATGCTCACACCGGAGCACCGTCAATTCGCGTGATCGCCGCGCGCGAATTTTTGGATCGTTTTGCACAGGAGGAAGAAGCTTTTCTGGACTCTATCGTGACGGGGGATGAGACGCGGGTGTGTCACTACACCCCAACAATTTTCCAACGATCAGGAGGTCGAGGAAGCTGTGAAGAAGTGGCTGAAAGAGCTGGCGGCGGAGGTCTATGACACTGGCATACAAAAGCTAGTGCTCCGACTACAGAAATGTCTCGATCTCGAAGGCGATTACGTTGAAAAATTGTTTAATATATTTTTGAAGTATCCTGTGAATTTCAATTAAATACAAGCATTTTTCGATCCTACATAAATGTTGTAACCTTACTTTCTGGATGACCCTCGTATGTATGTCGAACATTAAGATTAAAAGTAAATAATACTGACACTGTTGAAAATATCTGATAAATCGTGCATTGCGTCAAAAATTACATCATCAACAAATAGTTTTCATGCATATTATAATGCCTTTGTCTTTTTCAGTTCCACGATGATTCAAATTAATATTTTCCTAGAGTAACGCTTTTGATATATGGTACGATTATTATCGATACCTTTGGATTAAACAATTGAAATCCATATCCATCAAATGCAGCTTCTTAAGCTAAAAAAACTTTTTACAGCCGTAGCACCTTATGATAGCTCGACAAATTATGATAGCTCGCAATTTATGACAGCTCGACAAATTTTTGATACTGTAAAATTCAGCTGAATAACTACATTATTAAAAGTGATTCCAGGTAAGAAAGGTAAACTTCAAGTTATGTTTTAATGATACACAATTTCTTCAAGTGTCCGATGAATTAAGTGCTAGGGGCATGTATTCCGCGAGGCGTATCGACTAGGTCACAGCAATAATTGTCTTGTTAAAACGAATCGAGCAAACACACTCGGTTATCTTTTGAAATAGATGGCTCTACAGCATCAAATATAATACTCCCTCTCGTTGAACCTTTTTGAGATATGCTACAATGTAAGGAGAGCGTTTTTAGAGTTACTTTATACAACAAACTACATTATAAGCGTAGAATACGAGTATCTGTTTCTAAGGGTTATACAGATTCTGGGTTTATATTTGCAGATAATTTAAAATTCCCAAAAAGTATTTTCAGCGTCCTTGCGCAGCAGCACGTATTTTCACATTTTTAAATTAGCTCAATTAAGTTTATTTCAAGACCAAATATTCATTAATAATCAAATGTATGAAATAAATAAGAGTATAGGTATCTCTCGCCTTACTCAAATAGTTGGTTCTAAACAATTCGCATAACTAGAAAAACGTTTTAAGTGAACTGGTTTCAGTCTGGATGAGATCGGTTTCAAATGAAATACTAAATAACCTAAAAATGGTAAATAAAAACAACTTTTATTTTCATTTTCAATTAGAAGACCTACAATACATCGCTTATTCTTTTAATCGGGTAAATTCAAATCGGCTCTTTATACTAAATTCATAAATTTATTCAAATTGCGCTATAGCGAAATCGCGTCAAGTGGGGTCGTGTGTAACGAGAGATACCTGTAAATCTGTTCCTTATAAACCGATAAAAAGTTTGATTTAAGGTTAGATGTTTCTTGAATAATTTTGTTACATACATTTGAACTATTCGCTTTTTTCTTATGTGTGTAGCACATTATATAATACAAGGTTAAGGATAACTAAATGTAGATTGATTTTATATTATTGTGTATTATTTAACTATTCGGAAGATATCTACAGACGAGCAAATGAAAACGTTTATATTTTATAATTACGTAAATCAAATAATAAATAGCGCATGTAATAAGCATAAATACTTATCAACAAAACTTCCGTTGCGTAGAACGTATTAACTTATTTGAAGATAAGATTCAAAACAGCTGTGAATAATAAGCAATATAACATACATGTGATTATGGCCAATTCATAATGGTTACTTTAAAATGGTAATATAAAAGAGTCGAAATAAGGGTTTAGTACGTGCGAGGTAAGCTGAAAGTTGCTCATATCTCGCAAATATTAAAATATACCATGCTTCGGTGGTATAGGCATATTATAAAAAGGAAACCAAGTGAATATATGGGAAACAGACACTTCGAACATACTAATAAGTCTCTCAAAATAGAGGAAGCTTTATGGTAAGCAATCTCTTGTGATCAAGTATGATTATCTACAATCATGTGGATAGAATACTCTTATACGTGTATCGGCCCATTTTGTATATATTGCACATAAGCAAAAACACAGTTCTGACAGATCAAACTAAAAGTTCATTTGGTGAGGAAAATAAAATGCTAAGACTTTCGCCAGGTTCAAACTGCTGCAACCCCTCGTTTGGTATATGTATCTATGTTACACCACGTGTGTGCTGCTTCATAGCGTTTTAAGAATTTATGATAAGTAGCCTATGAACTAAAGAAAAACATAAACGAACATGTAATATGATCTAAGAGTAAAAGTAGTCCGAATATTGGACCTGGGAAACCAACTTGGTTAGTTTGAAGCTGACCTATCTAGGCCACAGGTACCGTCCTCAACAGTGGTAGGTGGATAGCATCAACTAGAAATAATATATATATGGATCCTGATTCTAAGATAACATCGGGTAAGCGCGTTTGAGAGAAGCGACTCATTATGCAGAAATCAAATGAATAGAAAACTGGGAAAATGATGATGAATGTAAGAGACGAAATGATCTCTCTATTTACATTCACAATAATTTACAATAGTGTACACATTATAAATTTTACATGCAAAATAGATATAACTTAAATATTTTTTTTTGAATCTAATAAAAAATAAAATAATCAATCTGTCAGAATTATTTACATGAAAGTGAAAGATAAATAACAATGTGAATAGAAACAAGAATGCCAAGATGATTTTTGAACTTAGCATCCGCGTTTTATCAAATTGACGATCAGGATTAATGTTATTTTATCGAAAATTAAAAGAATTGTTACAATTTCAATAGCAATAGCATTAATTTAATAATCAAAAACATACATTGTATTGAGAGATTATCTGATTGCACTGCTACTTGAGAATATATTTCGTAGAAAAATATTGTCTCAATTTATGTGTCAATACCCATTTCAAAAGGAAATCAACATTAAATTTAAAATAAATATAAAATAATCTGAAAATTAACGTTGAGAAATATTATATTGTACAAAGTCATGATGATAGAAAAGTGTGAAAGAAAAGTAAATGCAATATATGGATAAGTATTTTCCTATTTATGAGTAGGTAGTATTTTCTCAGATGGAAGAGTTACGAGGGATATCGAACGACATGTAGCGATAGGAAAAAAGTCAACAAGGCTCTAAAACATATATACTCGAAACGGAAAGTATCAAAATCTGCTAAGATGAGTCCACAACAGTATTTTAGCACCAATTTTCATGTATGGGAGCGAAACGTGGACGTGGAAGAAGACTGAAAAAATTTGATAAATGCTGTAGAAATGCGTGCACTTAAAATAATGCGTGGCGTGATAATGTATGACAGAAGTTACAGTGTTGAGTAAGATGAAGAAGAGCACTCTGAGATGGTTTGGGTACGTGGAACGTGGTACGTGGAACGAATGAAATTGGGTACGTGGAACGTGGTACGTGGAACGAATAAAATTGGGTACGTGGAACGTGGTACGTGGAACGAATGAAAGATATACACGAATCCTATTACATCTTAAAATTTACTGGGGTGATCATCACATTTATTTAATTTTTCGATTTCATTACTGACTATTTAATATTTTTTTTACACGTAAATAAAAAAAAAGATTCTAATCCTAAAATTTTACTGGAGCAATCATTGGGCATATTTTCAAGTTTAGTTTAATTTCTATTTGAGTAATATTTTTTTTACACTTTAACAAATAACATATTGTATATATTGAAATATCGCTACATTTTAAAAATTTACTCAAGGAGTCATTGGGCATTATTGAAATTGTTTTAGATTTTAATAAAATTTTCATAAATTGAATCATATTTTAAGAAAAGAAAACCATGCAATGTTTAGTCGTTCATTGTTTCGATGAAAATGTACTGATAAGAATTTGTTTCTACAGAGATTCGGCCCTGTATGCTAGAATAAAATAGCAATATACACGTGCTGTCGTCTCCCTCCCCCCAATGGTTAGACATTGGATGGATTAAGTTCGGTGCAGGCGCACTGGGGCCCGGTACGAAAGGGAATCGCGAGAAGCCTGACCCACTTGTACGGAATCAAGTGGAAGGCCGATGGGTGCACATGAACTCAGAATGCACCCAACTTGCCCGCAGTTCAGACTCTTTGTTTATATCTCTGCGGGTGCAAGACTGGGCCCAGCTACAAGTAGTAGAGTTACTCGCATGGGGAAAGGTCATTGACTCGTCGAATAGACGAGGAGTTGCATTTCAGGCTCCATTTTATAATATTCATTTAGAGATTACGGTTAAGGATGCTTGAGAAAATTTGCAGAATTGAGTGTGGAACTTCTGATTACATTCATATATACTTTTTGTTATATGAACTTGTTTAACCTTTCCCTTCCGCAGCTAAAAAAAATCGCGCGTTCCGGTGCTATGTATTCAATACACATGTAAAAATAAGCTATTCAAAATCGGAAAATAAGAATATTCATAGCCAATCACTTAAATTAATTAAATTTGAAGTCAAAAGTGATAATAATTGAAATTTAATTGCTGAAAACATGAAAAAACATCGGCTGACGTTCACAAAACGGGCGCAGAGACCACTTCATATGGATGCCCGCGAGCTACTGAGACGAAATCGGAACACTAACACTGTGTATGTTAAACCTCGAAGGAAGAAACAACTGCGAACTGAGATTCTATTTCTTACGTTCCCATATACCGAAGTAGAGTGAGAGTGAGACGTAAATAGCGTCGCTTCCTCACCCATAGCAGTTATTTTAGAATAAATATACCTACGTCACACACTAGCACACATTTGATTGTATTGATGAATTTATTCCTGATTTTCACAAAATATCTCTGATGTGGCCGATAAGTGCTCATTATTTTTTCATTCAATGCGTAAATGTATTACGGAGGAATACCTAAAATCTGAACCCAGTATTTATTATATTTATAGAGATATTACAGTTTTTAGAAGCAATGTGTACTAGTTACACATCACAGGGAAGGAAGGGTTAAGATCTAGAAACACAATTCTAAAAGGAACAGAAAAAGCGCGCCTCTAGATGAAAAATGAAATAATCAAGTAAATGTTTATATTAAAATATGAACTTTAATTGAATCAATCCCCATTCTACCTGTTTTAAGATATTAAGGGAAACATAACATCGCTTTGTATGGAATGAAAAAATAATCAGAGCTGAACTCTTAAGTCACTTTAAAATAGTCCAAATATAATTTATTTTAAATGAACAATTTGGCGAGTTTATTGTCAAAGAGAAAAACACTTTCTTTCGGAGGAGATTTGTTGGAGGAAATTCCCCTATGGCAATCTTATTTATTTAACACATATTTATTTAACACTCGGATGTATTGCCAGGCGGCAATCTCTTCCAACCAATCAGACAAAAGTAAATTAAGCAAGTTACATGGTCGCAAAAAAAAACATTCAAATGAATATCCATCCCCACGAAATCCATGAACACATACATGAGCATATATATGCCCACAAACCCCACAATGACGGACAATCACCCGAACATTCATTTTCATATAAAGTGAGATTTCATCGATCAAAGGAAAAGGAAGGGATGGTGGAAAGGAAAGGAAAAAAAATCAGGAATGAAACACGTTATATTACCGACTACAAATTAAGAGTTTTCGTTATATTACTGAATGTGATATGTACTGTTTACTTTATAATAAGGTTATATCGTATATACGAGTATGTATATATAAAGTTACTTAAGTTAAGAATTCAAATTTTTCCGACTGGAATAAATAGTATAAATATCAAATATGTCGCTAAAAAATCTTGGTGTACTCGTACATTCAAAGTGCTTTTAAAATTTACTAAGCGCTTACACCTAATAAATTCATAAGAAATTAAACTAAAAATGACCAGCCACAATACTTGTGAGGTCGAGTAACCAAAATGCTTAGCAAATAACCAATCATTGTCTTCTAGCGAACATAAATACTGGATACATATTTTTCTACGATTGGTTAAATATCTTGAATTATTTTAGGGGTATTTCAGATTCGGGACTAAATGGGCACAGTATTTCTCCAGACTTAACGGCTTATTACTCCTTTCAAAATACTACTTCTTTCCTTGGTTCCGTAATGTCCTGACACTAGAGTCGTTGATCCTTAAAAGATGTTGACCCTTTCAAAAGGAGACGGAACTTTCCTGTCTCGAGCAAAAGAAAAAAGCTAGGTGAAATTCTTCTTATTTTCAGGAAATTGCAAGAATTCGCAATGATAAGCAATAAAATATTATTTGGGATCGGTTTGGAAATTCCACAATTTTGTGAATTATCAATAATATTGAGATACTCGTACGGTTTTTTGCGATCGGTTATTAAATCACAGAAATATGAAAGAGCAAATACAATGAGGATGCTTTATATTATAATATTTAATAAGAAACTACACTAATTACATTTATTTCTACCTTATACCTCGAGATTCTCTTCAGTCGAAATGATCCTGGTGTGTTACGAGAGTAAAGGTTAGGTCCAACTGGTGTCACGTTTCATGGAAAGTGTGTGTGATCTGTTGACCCAAAGTATTTTTATGAGGTAAATTTTTTTTACATTCTTTGGTTATTTATAACTGTTATATTTTTCTCTGCTTTGTCCTCTGATCGCTACCACCAAAGACATTGCGCAGTGGGTTACGAATCTCACTGGCACCCTTCGGTGTATCTCTGGCATGTTTTCGGTGTATTTTTGATTATAGCTTTATGGACGCGTTTCCTTAATGTTTTTGTTATTGTGACATATATAAAATTTGTACTGCACTTTCCAGATCCAAATCGTAAAACTGTACTTTATATTTATACTCGTATTATGATTTATATCTAACATATAACATGGTTTACAAATTCGGAAAATGGCTATGGGATAGACAGCGCTTATGCTCTTGTATACTTGTAATAATGTTCCTCTGAATCATTCCAATATACTCGTACGTACTTCCACAATAACGTTAAAAATATTTTTACCTACACTATTGTCAAAGCTAACCTAACCTCCTGCACACGCTGGACATAACTTGTATATTGCAGAAGTGAAGCCTTAATGAATTTGAAAACGTTAGATTCCCCATATTTTTGATACTGCGTTGCATTATTTATTCGTGGTTGAATCCGTGTCATACTTCGATTTCCGGTTAGCTTCATCGTTGGACATATTAACAGCGACTTTAAAAACGTCATATCTCCCTACAGTGGCGTAACGTGTTTTTCTCAGTTTTCCACATTCTTTTTTCCGGCCTCCCTTCCCATCTTCTAGTCATTGATGGCGTGTTAGGTTTAATAAGTATTTTATTTTGATGGTTTTCTTACAATTTAAGTTTTGAATATTGACATTTTTTATAAATGAGTTAAGGATATAAATAATATTCTCTCTCTTAGAACTCTTAAGAAGTACAAAGGTTATGATTAAATTTACATTCTAGTTTTTAATGTTCCGAACGGTTAACATATCTGAAGAAAATCCATGTATTTATTTTATTAGGCAAATACTTTTCTATTAAAAAATGATTTAATAATACGTCAAATATATAGATGGTTTCATAGTTCTCATCTGGAGGGTATTATATTGTACATAAATAACTTTTATTCGAGTCAGGCAAACAAGGTTATCTTCTGTAAATAGCAAGCGTGCAAAAAGGAAATAAGCTCAAGTCGGTAATAATTTATTATAAAAACAAATAAAGAGGAATCGTCTCTAATTGAATTGAGTTTCAATAATTAATGATAAGAAAATGAAAATACATTTAGATAAAATCTTTTACGATCGATACAAATTAACAAACTTGATACATTTTGCACACATTTATTACTTGGTTTGATTTGAACAAGGTTTTACTATTGATACCCGTGTTTTGAAACATTTTTTCACATTAGAAAATATTGCGCTGAAATATTGTGAAAAACATTTTTCAAGATACGCAAATATGTTTTTGTGAATCTATTATATACATTTTCTTAAAAAAAAAACATGATTGGTAAGAATGATTAAAATCAGAGGACAACTCAATAGTTAGCTTGCGACACATTCTTTTTGCACAGATGCAATTTCAGACTGATTTTGGATCTTCCTTCCAGAATATATTTATTGAGCTTTATCAAAAATAGAAATACCATAGAATAAGATTGCTAAAAATGACACTATTCCTATGACAGGTTTTTTTTTTCGTTCACTTATCAGAACCATATAACATATACGAGTATGTTATCAAGAATGCATTTCAGGAACAGAGGAAATAGTTTTATAAACACAGATAGCTACGAGACCGAGTTGCAATCCTAAAATTATAGTACTATCCATATCTGGGTAATTTATTTAGTATTTCTCTTACACTACTTACATAATTCTCGTAGTTTACTTCTTCAAAGTTTACTATTCTTAAAATAGTAGCGATCACCACGGTTATCAGCAAATAGAGCATACTAAACCGAAGAATTTCATCGCTTAAAAACCATCACAAGTCGTACAGAAAAAAACGCATATTTGTTAAGAGTCGTTACTTCCAAATTGAAGATTACTGGTCGCTAAGTTTCAGTTGAAGATGGCTAAGAAGAAGGCACTTTTAGGCAGCAAAATAATAGAACGCATTTATTTTTAGGCAGCAGAATAATAGAAGGCAAGACAATAGAACCACTTTTGTAACTTTGGGGCCCTTAAACATATAAACTCGAACCGGACAGCTCAAAATCTGACAAGACAATGGTCTACGTCAGTATTTTAGTACCAACTCTGATGTATGGGAGTGAAGGGTGGACGGGGAAAAAATGAAAGAAGCTGAATAAATGTTGTAGAAATGCGTGCACTAAGAATATATGTGATGATAATACATGACAGAATAGGAATGAATGTGAACTTAAGACTGATGTATTGGATAAGACGGAGAAGAGCACTCGAAGATGCTGTGAGCATGTGAAATAAATTAATGAAGAAAGACTAGCAAAACAAATTCATAGTGCAAATGTGATACAGGAATACCAAAAAAACATGGTTGGATCAAGCGAATGATATTACCAGGCTGTAATGTATCCAAGAAAAGCGTAATACAATACAATAGGTTACTTTTTAACAGAGAATCATATTTTTAATAAGATAGGATAGTGCCGATCTTTATCGACTCTTAACGCTCAGCATTTAATTTTCAAAACTCTCATTTCTGAATGTGTAGATATGCTTTAACTCCATGGAAAAGTGTGATGAATATATAGATAAATGTAGCAATAGTCTCAGCTAAATATTTATTTACGCAATACTTTGAAAAAAAAACCGGTTTCTAATTTCAGGTACTGAAATATATTACTTAACTTCATGAAAAGTTTTGAGCTACAGACTGTTGTTGCAGACGGTGAGGTCATTGACTGACTTCACAGTATTTTCTTTGTTTGCCTGGTAAGTGTGATTCACTTATGAGTATTAATACTCCTTGAACAAGACTTAATTCTTTGTTTATATTACTTAAAAACATTCAGCCACGAAGTACATTGAATAATAAAGTATGATTTAAATAAGTATCGTTATAATCTCCTTTAATACTTGTCTTCATTTGACATATACAATTATTCAATTGAATACTATTATTATATCGTCTTGCAAAAAGCAAACTATAATAACTTTTTTGCGGAAAATGTTATTTCTTTTTATCAGCATAGTCTGATTTATATTGCCATACATACATTGGATTATATAATCGACTGTAAAAACTCGTATTCGTTTATATGGATGAAAAATAAAAACTTGAATCTGACACTAAAAAGAGTTCAAATATCTCAACAAATCATAAAAAAAAACGTTTACAAAAAAGCTATATATTTTTGTCGATATTAAAAAAACTCTTATACAATATTTGTAATTTGTTTAGTCCAACACTGTTTATTCCACTTTATATAACGGTATAACCCTACCGGTTTCAAGATTTTCCCCTCATCATCAGAGAGCACAAACAATACTTGTTTGTGCTACCCTGACGTTGAGGTGAAAACCTTATATAAAGTGGAATAAACAGTCGTTGTACTATACAATTTCTTTAAACCTCCACAGTGTTAATGCCTTAATGACAAATAATATCTTATACAATGTATGAAAATATTATCGTCTTCTTCCCAGTGTCATGTCAGGTCCCCCCAACGTTCAATATCCCTTGAGATTAGACATCTTTGTCCCCGGCAGCCCGAAAAAGATCTCCAACGCCCCTAATGCCAGTCCAATAACGTACATGGCGGAGCCAGGAGATTTACCTCCTGCCAACACATCATTTCACCCCCCCCCCCTCCGCCCCGGGCGAGATACACCGCACTAATATAGGGCGCGCCCGGCCGCAAAGACACCAGATGTTTTTCAGAGAGTAAAAAAGTGTTGTACATGTAGACTAAGAAAATAAAATAATACATGGGAGAAAAAAAATAAAAAAGTAAACCCACAAATACCATCTCAGGTTAAACAAAAAAAGAGAAAATTATATGAGTCCAAATTTCATAAAAATAAAACTACAAATAGAAAATGATGTTCACACATACAAAAGATGAAAATAAATAAGTAGTAATATAACAATTAATGAGAAGATAACGTACGAATCACAAAAAAAATCACTAACTATTTAGAATGTAACATTTCAGAGCATTTCTGAAGGTACAACTATTCACCTCCTCTTTCAAGGGCAGGTGACACTCATTTCAGCATTTGCTGGCTGAGTATGAGAAAGATCCATCGAAAAATGTTAGATTATGGTTTGGGATGATTAAAAGAGTTTCTCTGCTTTTCGTTTCATAGCCGTGAAAATCTCTAGCCCAATTCAGTTTTTCGAAGAGATAAGGTGGAATTTTTGTCTTGATAATTTTATGCATGGGTACGCTTAACTGAACTTGTTCTAACGTTTATTCCAACAAATATCTAACTTTCAAACCTTATTTCACATGAATTTATAAAGAGGCGCTTGTGAGCTACCTTTTATAAACTCATAAACACACAGCTCTAAAGGCTCTAGACTCAATCGGACGACGTAAATCCTTATCGATATTTAAACTAACGAAGCCTTATTTATCTCCAAATATTAATCGTCCTTAATTTGAAGAAGATTGGTTTAAATAAAAATTGTTTTCACATGACAGTTCAACGTCTTATCTGATTGTTACAATGATAACTCATATCTCAAAATAAATGTATCACATATTTGTGATACTCGTAATTGTATTAAAAACAAAGTTTGTTTCATGTATTATGTTGGTAGTGAGGAGTATAAGGTAAAGATGGAAAAAACTCACTTTACTCAACATTTTATTTAGATGACTTGTATGTACAATGAATTAAAATGCAGTATTTCACGGATATATGAAATATTTCACGATTGTCATAATGGCCCCGTTCGTCCTTAGTGCAAATGTACCTAAAGAATTGGGGCCTTACGAACCCATAATATACTAATTTTGGTGAAAGAGATATTTTCATCTCTTTTCAATTGAGAGTGTAGGAGCAAAGGGTAAATGTGCTCAGATAACATATATCTCGGATAAATACGAGTATACGGAAACTACTTTTCTGAGCTTCATTTATCTGCAGGGGCTAGCAACAATAACAATAATAAATTAAAACGACGATAAAATATTTCGTTTTAGAAATCTCTAATGACTGAATAATGTACAATGTTATATAGTTTATGGGTCCTGGTGGCAAGACAGGTGCCCCTAGGGTTCACTTTATGGACTAAAATAGGATAAGCGTCCATCACATAACACATATTGTCAAAAAAAAGTTTCCCAATTAAAAAGTTTAATCATATATGGAATCGGGAAGCCCTTAAAATGGACGAATACCCGATCCTTTATGAGCAAAAATATCAAGCCAGTAAAATATGTATTTCATGGTTAATTCATTCGTTTGTACGAGTATGGTACCCATCAATATTTTCAAATTGGTTATGCAAACATGATGAGAAGCGTGGCCAAGAGCCAAGATTATCTTCATCGTCACCATACTATCACACAATTTCCCTGTCGGGGTAGGCAGAGAGGACAAATCGCTTATCTGCTTGCGACAACTTCCCTATCCCGACACATAATTTTCACCTCTTCTACATCCATACACTTTATAATACAACTCTTACGATTTCTTCCAACTTTCTACGTATTTTTCTTTCAAAATAATTCACTTACTCCAACCATACTTTCCTCGGTCTTCCTCTACCACATATTTCACTCACATTTGTATAATATATTTGTTTTATTAGTCTTCCTTCATTCATTAATTTTATTATATGGCCAAACAATCTAAAATGCTCTTCTTCATCTTACTCAACACATAAGCCTTAATTTCAAATTCCTCCCTAATCACTTCAGTCAGTATTCTGTCACACATTATCACTCCATGTACTAATGTGTGACAGAATACGGACTGAAGTGCAAGCATTTTCGCAGCATTTATTAGACTCCATTCAGTTTTTTTTCGCATCCACATTTCACTGCCATACATCAAGGTTGGTACTGAAATACTGTTATGGACTATTATCTTAGCAGATTTTGATACAGTTCGATTCGAGTATATATGTATTAGTGCCCCCCCATTGACTTGTTTCCCGTCGTCGTTGTCTTACGTCGTTCGATATCCGTATTAACTCTTTTATCATCTGAGAACATACTACCTAAATATCAGCTCTCCTCAACTTACTCCAATACATCATTTACCCAAATATCGCACTTACATTCCTTTCTCTCTGTGTACTACGTTACTCAGGTGACACGCTCATAACACATGAAATCGTTCGGAGTGGCTGGTCCTATCGCAAATTTCCGCTCGATTTTCTGAAAACTAACAGCTTTAACTAATCTTCTAAAGTAGATACTTTTTGATATATGTTTCACGATGACAGAAACGTCGTGAATTGGTATGAATATTTCAATGACGATCTTCAAGTTAAACCCAAGTGGAAAAAGACCAGCAGAAAGGCAGAGAAGCAGATGGAGTAAACAAGCAGATGCCCTGTGCAAGAAACTACTTTTCTTGGAAGGATCGTGGCGTCGAACAGGTCGCCGTGGAAGATGCGAAAGGAGATGGTGGCAAGAAGAATAAGTAGTAACTCACATGTATCCAGCTAAGATATCCATGAGGGTGCTCTTCCCAGCTCCAGAAGGACCCATGAGAGCTGTCAAATCGCCCGTCCTTATCTCCCCTGAAATCGTTTTTAAGATTTCCCGATATCCTGAAATATAATGTGTTCAATTAGTATTTTAAGTATTTAACACTAGTATGTTTTAAGCATTTTCGTAAAATGAAGAATGTACATAAAGGAAAAACATGCAGACAATATTTCAATAACAATAATAATAAATGGAAATTTTCGAAAGCGCCGTTTAGAGAGTAACTCTTCTCAAGAGTGCTTTATATGAAAAATAAAATTTGACTTGAAACGGGGATCGAATATGTATTCACAAAGAATAAAAAATAATTATTAATTAAATGAAAAAGGTTAAAACTAATTTCTAGAGTAAAAGTATGAGGTGACGGTTGCACCCAATTAGATTAGGTACTTCCCCGCATCTGCTTATGTATAAAAACATTAAGAAAACTTAAAAAACAAAACGAACAGCAAATTAAGTCTATAAAGATCTTAAAAAATCAATTTAAACGGGAATCGAATCCATATTTATAGAGAACGAAAAATAATATTTAATTAAAAGAAAAAGTTTAAAATAATTTCTATACTTAACGTATAGGAAGATAGCTACGAGTATTACGGCAAATTGTATCCCCACATCTGGCTATGTTTAATAACATTAAGAAAACTTAACAAAGGAAAACGAACTAGAAATAAAGTCTGTACATATACGAGTATACCGATATTAATCAGCCGAATGTACGAGGCATATCCAGAAAGTAAGTGTACTGAATTTTTGTAGGTTACAATTTTTTTTATTTAAACAAAAAATTACGTGGTTACCGTAGTACATATGTAAGCTATTTTTCGACATAGTCGCCATTCCTCTCAATGCAGGTGGTGAAGCGGGGTATCAACTTTTTGATGCCTTCCTCGAAGTAGTTTCCCGCCAACCCCTCCGTCCACTTCTCCACCTCTTCCTTTACCTCTTCGTCGGTTGAAAACCTTTTTCCACCCATGTGCAGCTTCAGGTAGGTAAAGAGATAGTAATCTGAAGGTCCTAGGTCAGGGGGATGCGCGGGATGGTTCAGGACATCCCATTTAAACGAGGCGAGCAGTTCCGTCTGGCATTGTCGTGCAACAGGCAGACTCCTTTTGTCAGCATGCCTCTCCTCTTGTTCTGAATCGCCCTCCGCAATTTTTTTAGGGTCTCACAGTATCTTGCAGAGCTGATGGTCTCCCCTTGAGGCATATATTCAATTAAAATTATGCCTTGACAGTCCCAAAACACGGATGCCATGATTTTCTTGGCTGAAATTGTGGTTTTGAACTTTTTGGCGGAGGGTGAAGAGGTGTGACGCCACTGTTGAGACTGCCTTTTGGTTTCAGGCGTGTAGTGTGCAACCCAAGTTTCATCTCCAGTAACGATGGAGCGGAGAAATCCATCTCCATGGAGTTTGCAGCGCCTCAAAAACTTTTGCGCGGCCTCCACTCGATTCAACTTGGCGGGAGATGGGATTGACATTTTTCACGAAACGTGTTGTTGCGTCGACACTCCTCAACGTACTGACCTCGAAACAGTATCGTCTTCCTTCTTTATCTTCCGATATGTTATATTATAATACATTCGGCTGATTGTACAGTGAATGTTCGTTTACTTATTACTCATTTTGAATAAACGTTTTTGAAGACTCGTTTATTCATTTTGAATGAACGAGTCTCCCCGACATAGACTAAATTAAGCATATATGAAAAATCAGTTCAGAAAAACGGTATGAGTAAAAACAAACATAAATTTTATCAAGCTATTGAGTGGCAGGATTGCCACCGAACTTCATGTTCAAATATCGTAATAGATTTGAACCAAACTTGGTTTGAATATAAATAAATTTATAACACGATGTAACGGAGCCGGTAATTAAAAAAAAATGGACGTGAAATAATTGCAGGGTTAACTGTGATTAGAAAGCCTGAATCTCGGAAACAATGCACCTGGAGACCGTTTAACAATTCATTCCATGAATGTGGCCAAACCATCGCAAGATTCCTTGCTTAAATTTATTTGTGACAACCCTTTTGGGAAGTCTTATAAAAATTTAAGATTATATATGAACACTACACACATACACTACGCTTCACCAAAAGCTGTATGTGTTACTATTATATATCAGAAATCTATAAAGATTTATTTGTAGTTCGTCTTCCCCTGGTAAGTTTTCTACGGTTTTCTTACCAAATAGTTTTTCCAAACATACGCAGATGCGAGAAAGTTCCTAATCTAATGGCCGTAGCTACCACCTTCCTATCTTAACACTTAAACTATTATTTTTTGTTTGTAACAGTTTTAATCCGTATACAATAATAGGTTCGAATCCCGAGCTAGAGCGCCCTTGAGGAGAGTCTGCTCTCTTAACGGCACTATAAAAAATAACCGTTTATTATTATTAAATGGAATAGGCATGTAACTCGCAGTTTGTCCTCGTAACATATATGTTGGCAATTCTACCGCATGCTGTAAAGCATCAACACTCACACAAGTATTGTACGAATATTTTATTACACTTTCGTTGTATACTGTACTATATGGCGGGGTAATTGACCCGCCATATGACAATATCTTTACCTGGAAGTGAAAACAGAATTTAAATCTTCTTCTTCATCTTATTTTCATGCATGTTGGCTTGTTATGGTCCTGCACCATTGTTTGCCTCTTGCGACGTCGACTGCCAGCTGTCTTTCCATCTTTTAGGAGGTCGTCCTGGAGGTCTGCTCGCTTGGGGGATACTGTCCCTGGCCATTATTACGGCTCTTGGTTCCGCCATTCTGGATACGTGTTCATTCCAGAATGTTCGTTCCAGAATTTAAATCCTTTCTTAAAACAATTGAATACAGTCGGGAATCGTATGTGCAACCTCCGGGTTGGAAGATAGACATCTTAGTAACTAAGCCACGAAAGTCGTCTTAGCAACTAGTCACGGAGATGTGACAATTATTCATTAGAAAAAAATACAAAAAAATATAACTTGTAATGTATGAGAATATTGTTGAGCCTTTTCGTCACAATGGCCCTCAACTTTTTTAAGATCATGCGTTACGAATTTAGAGAGCAAAGGTAAATCTGTGAATATTAAATAACTTGTATGATCATGCCGTAATGGAGTGGTCTAACAAGACAGTGAAGTATTGCATATGATTGCGATAAAATTACATTTATTCAATTACAGGGTTTAAGAGGATTAAAATTAATTAATCATTTACACTTTTGACATACTCGTAATGGTGATGCAAACCAATGCATCGTCTTAAAAGTAAATATATTTAACGGAATTTAACGAAATAAATACATAGCCCTCATAATATGGCATACCATATATTAAGATTATTAAATATAAAATGACATGTAGGAAATTAAAATTAAGTTAGTTCATAGTTATGATATATGTTAATTAGATTAGTTCGTAAGGTATACATTTGTAAATACTCGTAGATATAGCCTTTGACAAATGTTTGTACTACCTATATGTATATTACTTTATTAAATAAAAAAATAAAAAACATAGCATACGATACATACATATGTTACAATACATACCAACACGCCATTTCCTTGCCGGTGTAGGCAGAGAGGAGAAAGCACCAAACTTTCTTATCTCGAAATAAATTATTCGCCTCTTTTTACATTCACACACATTCTTATACAACTCCTACGATTTCTTGACTTTCTACGTTTCCGTCCTTCAAAATATCATTTACTTGATACTCGTAAAATATTTTTTTATGGTCTTTCTCTACCACGCCTTCCACTCACATTTGCACTAAATGTTTTTGTTTTGTTAGTCTTTTTTCATGAATTCGTTCTTTATACCCTTACCATCTCTCAGTTCTCTTCTTCGTCTTACTCAACACATCATCCTTAAGTTTATATTCATTCCTAATCACTTTACTTCGTACTCTATAGTCATCGTTGCCGGGCCTCGTAGTCGAGGATCCCCTCGCCACTCCAACGTCAAGCTGGAAAGCGAAACCGTGCCATGGAGTTTGTTTTAAGTGAGTGAGTCGTTGCGCACCAGCAAACTCACCGGCCACACCGTTGCACTGAATCCGATGGCACACCGAGGTGAGACGATCGGAGCACACCGGCTTGTTGAGTGCCATTATGGATAGAGATGGGGCAAAAATAAAATGAGCAAGTAGAGGATTGAAGGTAGGGGGTAAATTTACAGGGAGGGGAAGGAAATTAGGAAAGGAGTCCACCCTCCTTATCCGGGCTTGGGACCGGCTCCGTCATTTGATAAAGGGCATTCATCTAGTACGGAGGCGGAGTCACCCGATGTACTCGTATTATTCTCAGTGTCTGCATTTGTACAGCATTTATTCGGCTTCTCGCAGATTTTTTCCACGTCCACACTTCACTCACATACATTAAAGTTTGTACTAAAATACTAGCTCGTGGAGGAGGATATTCAGACATGCCTATTATTTTAAAAATAATATTATTTCACTTCAATACTAATTGTGGACGAATTATAACATATATATCAAATATTCAAAATAACACACTTCACAAAGTCATTAGCTGATGTGTTTTATGAAATCACATGTGTTTGAGAATTTTTAAATTAAGATGATAAAACTGATAATAAAAAAATTTGTTTTCAAGAAAAGTAATTAATAGTGATAAAATTTATTGTTTGCATTCATTAATTGGGTAAAAATAATGAATTATTTTTACCCAATTACGTAATTCATTATCACAGTCATAATCATCAACCACATTAATTTGATCAATTGAATATTCGCCTGTCTGCCAATCCAGGGGCTGCGGATTCTATTCTCTTTGGTATATATTAAATATTAAAAAAAAAAAGTTGGAGTTAAATTTTCACTTAAGGTCTCTCTAGTATATTTTAAATTGCCTCATTAAAATGCACTCGCTATGTTGCAATGTATACACACGAACTACAAAGAAACCTTTGTAGATTCTCCAATATGTGATAGTTCCACATTTGGTTTTAGGTGTAGTGAAATGTATGTGTGTAGTATTCGTATACCATCATAAGTTTTGATAAGACATCCCAAAAAGGGTATAAAGCTGCTCACGTCACCCATATATCTAACACCAATAGATAGACCATTCCATTCCACGCCACAACCAGACGGAGAAAAATATACGGAATCATCATTGAACTCCGTGGAAGTTTAAACTACCGAAGTATAGATGTTATATTCCAGGGGTGGGCATACATGAGGTCAACGAGAGCCACATTCTGGATTTTCATATACATAAAGAGCCACACCACTCACGTTCTCACGTTGTATTAAATACACAGATTCAAATTTATAACATATTCGACACTTCTACACAAATCTCAATTGCTATATAAAGTATAAAAAACACACATATGAGAAAATATAAAAATAGCGCAGAATACGGTTTGCGTGGTTTACGCACATAAAGAGGCACGATATGCACGCGCACCCTACGCATTGAAATCACAGCACACACGTATATACCAATACTTGCGTCTTTGACCGTTGCATTCATACATGCGCATCTTGTCACTTGCAACATTTAGAAAGGAAAATCGCGAAAATACAAGTATAATGGGGAAATAAAGTATCTATATTTTTTATAAGAGACATTGGGAGCCGCACTTAACCCAACGAATAGCGGCATGCGGCTCTCGGAGCCGCATTTCCCCACGTCTGTTATATTCAATATATCATGATCCTGGTAAGTGGACAGTAAAATGAATCCAGAAAGATATTCAGTTTCTGACCGACAATTACCCAATCTAGAAGAATAATATTAATTATCCACCAGACAGCAATGGAAGAAATTTTTATCACATATCTGCATTTTTTTACTTGTGTGTCAAAAATAAGGAAAATCCTTGACTTCTTAATCGACAGTAATCTGTTGATGACATTTTACACGCAAATAACATTTTGTATGTTTATATAAAAAGACGATTTCTCAGTAATTGATTTTTCATAAAAATATTTTTTTTACGGAGCATCCCCTTCAAAGAAAAATCATGATTTTAAATGATTTTTGTTAAACTAGATCACGGAATACTAACAAACGCCTTCCTTCTCTTTGTAAACGCTTCACATATCTTTCATCGTTACCACTCAACATCCAGAAACGAAATCGTTTGCCGATTTTCGATATCCCATTCAACGTCGATCAACGTCGTAATTTAGCCCTAGGATCATCGAGTGCCTAGGAATTGATAATAAAATTCATTCCCCCCTGAAAAAAAACATTTTGCATGAGAAACGTGATCGTTTTGTATGCGAATATGTGAGAGAAAAAAACATTATCAATAGATTATTTCATTTATAGTTTTACTGTAATAAAACTCCATATTGTGAATTAATTTTATAATTATACTGTTTTTGACTGTATTAATTATTGAAAATAGGTTGTTATCTAAATATTTCTTACAATATTCTAAAACTGACGAATCCATAATACTATATAATGCAAAGCGAAAACAGCGTACCTAGACTTTAAAAAAATATTTATATTGATTTTGGTTTTCGCACACAGACAGCTACCTCTCGCGGCGGCCCTGTCGATAAATATGTAGCGATAGGTAACAAAATCAATGGTACACTAAACAATATTTACTCGAACCGTAGAGTATCAAAATCGACTAAGATGAAATATAGTTTGCAAAAGTATTAACTTTGATGTATGGGAGTAAAACGTGGAGGTGGAAAAATATTGAAATTGAAACTCGTGAAAAGAACACAGCATGATAATATATGATAGAATACGGAATGAAGCGATTAAGGATGGATGTATAAAGTATGATGAAGAATACATAGAATATGGTTAGGGCATGTAGAACAAATGAATTTTAGAAAGATGTGTTAAAGTTTATCGCTTTGTTCTCTCTCTATAAGATTGATCACCGACCGTAGATGGCAGTTTTCAATAAAATATCTCGTTCTGAAAGTGGAAGTTCTTTATCTGTCTTCAAACCGCAGAACAGAAGCAATGACAATGATGTGTAGGACAAACCATTTAATTGCAATGATTCATGTCATCCGTGAGGTTAGGTTGTAGACCCTGATGATTAATGATAGGATGTTGCTGAGCGTTTGAAAGATTTTCGCTCTTTTTATTGACTTGAAACTGATTTATTGAATGCCTGGACTCCACAATTTATCGGATATTTTTCGAGATTTCACAACATAAATAAAGCCAAGTGTTCCTAAACTGAAGTATTATTGTGTTATATTATACTTTTGTCGTAGCGGATATTTCTCGAGATTTCACAACATAAATAAAGCCAAGTGTTCTTAAACTGAAGTATTATTGTGTTATACGAGTATTATACTTTCGTCGTAGCGAATATTTCTCGAGATTTCACAACATAAAGCCTAGTTTTCCTAAACTGAAGTATTAGGTGTTAACATAAGTTGTGTCCGTTTTTTTCCAATTTAAAAATGAGCACCAAAAGTAAAACAAAATGGTAAATGTTATACGTCATTCGAAATAAAATTTTCTGCTCTACAAGATATTGTGTTTGCTTTTACGTTACATATATTATTTTATTTGATTACAAACAAGCATTCAAAATGGAATGGCGAGTAGACGAAAGTGAGCATTTTCGACACCTCCTTCTGTTTGCGTTCAATCGAGGAAATAAAGCTGCCAAAGCTGCTCGCGATATTTGCAAAGTGTACGGTGAAGATGCTATGAATTAAAGGACAGCTCGTCGATGGTTTTTGCATTTCAAAGACGGTAATTTCGACCTGAAAGACATGGAGCGTTCCGGACGACCAGTGAACTTCGATGAAGACCGCTTAAACCATATTATTCATGAAGATCCCCTTCAAACATTTTTCATCACCATTTTTTTTTCATCATCATTTTCAAACCATTTTTCATCACCAGTAATGATGCGGTAAAGGAACCTTTGCTTGTGGCCATGCGTAGCTCGATGACGCGCGAGCAAACCAGCAGGAATTGTCGAACGTCGATTTTTGTTGTTTTCACTCAAAACATGTGGAACCCAAGCGCCGAACTCCTGGACTTTTCTCGTTGATTTAAGATGACGGTATACAGTCATGTGACTACAATTCATCTGCTCAGCTAATTCTACGGTGGTTTGAAGGGGATCTTCATGAATAATATGGTTTAAGCGGTCCTCATCGAAGTCCACTGGTCGTCCGGGACGCTCCATATCTTTCAGGTCGAAATTACCGTCTTTGAAACGCAAAAACCATCGACAAGGTGTCCTTTCATTCATAGCATCTTCACCGTATACTTCGCAAATATCGCGAGCAGCTTTATTCTCTCGATTGAACGCGAACAGAAGGTGTCGAAAATGCTCACTTTCGTCTACTTGACATTCCATTTTGAAGGCTTGTAATCAAATAAAATAATATATGTAACGTAAAAGCAAACACAATATCTTGTAGAGCCTAGAGATATTGTCGAGTCTTTCGAATGACGTATAACATTTACCATTTTGTTTTACTTTCGTTGCTCATTTTTAAATTGAAAAAAAAAAACGGACACAACTTATGTTAACACCCAATATGATTGTGTTATATTTCTCGAGATTTCACAACATAACATAAATAAAGCCTAGTTTTCCTAAACTGAAGTATTATTGTGTTATATTATACTTTAGTTGTATACAGTACTGGCGGGCTTACTGTCATGTGTCAATATCTGCAAACCAGAAAATGTTAAAGAGGCCTTAAATGAATATCAGAACAAAACTTTTTTATAAATGGTTACCAGCGGGAATTGAACCCACAATCTTCAAGTTGAAAGACAGGTGTCTTACTACAACTAGGGCACGGATATACATACATACATACCATCACGCCGTGTCCTCGTGATATGTATGTATGTATCTCCACGAGGACACCGTGTGATATGTGTGACTGAATCTCCGTGGCCTAGTTGGTAATAAATTGACGCGATTATCATCGCTGTATCACATAATGTGTTCTGCGGATTGATCCAAATGACCGCAATAATTACAATGGGGCAAAGGGGAAAGATTGAAGCTAAAAGTTTGTCATTAAAGATCCCATGGCCAGGGAGAAATCGAGTAGCCCAATAGCTTGGATTTACCCATGAAGAGCCGAGGTTGGGATCAGGTAGAAAATATTTATCCACCTTCTATATTTAGCATGAGCAGAAGCCCTATAAGCAAATATCTGACGCCTTGAACCTCGACCAATGGCAGGTTGTATAATAGGCAAAACAACTACAAAGACAAGTGACAAGGAATACGTAGTGAATTTCAATTATAAATTTACATGACGTTATGCCCGTACTGACCTTCCTCTCTCGCACCTGTTCATGTCAAACGAAGTTGCGACGATACTCGTATAACTGAGAATAATGAAAAAATCGTCATACTCGTAAAACTTGAACAAAGATAACGTAAGCCGAGTATACATACTATACACTCTATTCAATCCATCAAGATTCAATTGACAAGTTGTTACGCTAAATTAAAACACTTAGTTTGTACTTTGCACATTATTAAAATTTACAACGTGATAACTTTGTCTCTTAATGGTATGTCTCCATTGTACTCGTATCTTTCGAATCTATCTCTGAGAGATGTTCCTTCGGTTAGTTGAACTCTGAGGTCGGTTTCGTCTTCCATTAATAAAATGATTATTTAATATCGATCCAATATGACGGGGTATTATGCTAGAACTTTTGTTGTTGCTGATCCTGTGGCGTGAAATGGCCAGCCTCTAAGGCCGAGGCCACACCAAAATGTTTCGTTAGGCGCTAAGCTAGATTTTGCGTGACTCATATACTAGGTGACTTCGTGCATGGCCACACCAAAGTGCTACGCACAAATTCATTTGACATTTGGGAGCGGTTCAGTCAACACATGATGCCATTCTCAAAACTAACCAATTTCATTACAACTTACCATCTTTATTTACTTTCTGTGCAACTTCATTCCAAAGTGATTTTATTACAGGTACATTATTGTATAATTTGCTCGATGGGTTCCACAAAGGCCCCCTTTTATACACAGCTGTCATTAAAACTTCCGCCATCTTGTAAATTAACCAACACGTCTGTTCGCTCGAAGATTCACTCGGTGACTAATCGTCGTGCAAAGTGGCGCGAAGCGTGCAGTGTGGCCACTGCGATAGTATGCGGTACGTTGGTTCGCTAGGATATGTCGCCTAACTCGCAACATAGCTCTAAGCAACAAGCGAGGCTACTTCCTGTGTGGCCACGGCCTAAGTGTTCGAGATATGGGCGGCGTGTGGAACTATTTGAAGCATTTGAAGACAGTCGTTTTTGGGAGGTCTTATCAAATGTATGATTGTATATGAACACTACACATATACACTAGATTACACATCAAGCCGAATGTGATACTATCACATATCGGAAGATCTACAAAGGTTTATTTGTAGTTCGCCTTCACTTGGTAAGTTTTTGTGATTTTCTTACGAAATATGTTTTTCTGAACATACTATATGCAGACGCGAAGAATTACCTAATCTAATGGCTGCATCCGTTATCTTTTTATCATTATACTCAAAAAGTAAGTGTCCATAATATCGGGTTCAAATCCCGAGTTGAAGCACTTTTGAGGAGAGCTTGCTCTTTAAACGGCGCTATGTAAATTTTCCTTTTATTATCATTATTATTAATTCCATTTAAATGCAAAAGCGACTCGAAGAGTTCGAAAATGATCTCCATAATACTAATACAAAACCATGATTTTATGGACAGAGAAGATTCACTCTACTGCCAAGCGCTGTTACGCAGTGGTCTCAATATTTTGTGGACAGAGAAGATTCACTCTACTTCCAAGCGCTGTTACGAAGTGGTCTCAATATTTTGTGGACAGAAGATTCACTCTACTGCCAAACGCTGTTACGAAGTGGTCTCAATATTTTGTGGACAGAGAAGATTCACTCTACTGCCAAGCGCTGTTACGAAGTGGTCTCAATATTTTGTGGGCAGAGAAGATTCACTCTACTGCCAAGCGCTGTTACGAAGTGGTCTCAATATTTTGTGGACAGAGAAGATTCATTCTACTGCTAAGCGCTGTTTCGAAGTGGTCTGAATATTTTGTGGACAGAGAAGATTCACTCTACTGCCAAGCGCTGTTACGAAGTGGTCTCAATATTTTGTGGACAGAGAAGATTCACTCTACTGCTAAGCGCTGTTTCGAAGTGGTCTGAATATTTTGTCGACAGAGAAGATTCACTCTACTGCCAAGCGCTGTTACGAAGTGGTCTCAATATTTTGTGGACAGAGAAGATTCACTCTACTGCTAAGCGCTGTTTCGAAGTGGTCTGAATATTTTGTGGACAGAGAAGATTCACTCTACTGCCAAGCGCTGTTACGAAGTGGTCTCAATATTTTGTGGACAGAGAAGATTCACTCTACTGCCAAGCGCTGTTACGAAGTGGTCTCAATATTTTGTGGACAGAGAAGATTCACTCTACTGCCAAGCGCTGTTACGAAGTGGTCTCAATATTTTGTGGACAGAGAAGATTCACTCTACTGCCAAGCGCTGTTACGAAGTGGTCTCAATATTTTGTGGACAGAGAAGATTCATTCTACTGTTTCATTCATTCATCTTCATCTGAAGATTCATTCTACTAAGCGCTGTTTCGAAGTGGTCTGAATATTTTATGGACTTTCATAACATTTTTTTATAAATACTTAAAAACTGCTTATTAATCAACGCAGAGGTCTAATGTATGTAGGTGTTAATTATTTCTAAGAAATCATATATTAAGATAATAAAATATAAAAATAAAACGACACGTAGGAAAATAACATTAAGTAATTTCATAAATTGTAATATATAAATAAGATTAGTTAAGTAATAAATGTGTATATAGGTATAGCTTTGGCAAATATTTGTACCATATATTACTTTGTTCAATAAAAAAAAGGTATAAAATTCACGTTAAGCAAGTCACTTCAAAGGTTCAATTCTTGGTTGATTCACTTACGAACAGGATTTTTTTATTTTAAATAGCGCTTTATATGAATGAACGGCCATTCTCCGTGACGAGTATAATAGAAGGCATAATATCAAGTGGGTGATCAGGGTACCTGGCATTGGTGCCACCGGAGATGACTATGTAAGTCAATTTGTGATAAACATATCCTGTTGCATAAAGGGCAAGGAACTTCAGTACCTGCAGCTTGTCGGCGTCTTCTTTATCTATTGGGTCCCTTATAACTTGCAACATTTCCACGTCATTTGGCTCTATCTGCTGGTGTTTGCTCCCAGTTGTGCTGAACATCAATTTTTAAGCGACTCATGCAGTACGTCCTTATATATCTCGCGCTAACCACCGCGCCTCCTTCTACCCTTCATCAGCTCACCAAATAGGACATTTCTTGGGAGTGTGTGTACTCGGACGTATGACCCACTTGTCCTGTCCAGACCATGCACAGGACACCAGAATCTACATCAGTTTCCTCTTCTCAAAACTTCATCATTTGATATTCTATAATACTATTAAATCTTCATTATCTGTCTGAGGTGCCTCTGTTAACATTTATCGAGTGCCTTAATATATCGTCTATAGGGAACCTATGATTCGCATCCATAAATTAGAGAGAGCATGATTACAGCTTTATAACATAGACTGCCGTTTTGGTGTTCAGTAATAAATTGTGATTATTTTTGTTATATGCGAATCTAAAAAAATGAAGAGCTTTTAAAATAATTAGATGTCATAAAATTACATTATAAGGCAATATATCATTTTTTTTAATATGCATGCAAAGATCAGATTTTATCTTTTTACATTATAATATTTACATAATCAGTATTGCCCTCTGAATAAATCAGATATGAATATATATTAGGGGAACGACAGTTATTTATGAACTGTTTTATATGACCCCAGAATTTGGCGTTAAAATATTATACGTTATGTATAAGTAATTGGAAGTAATGCAAAAAAGTATTATATAAATATTGAATAAATAAAATTTTCTATTTTTACGAGCAATTTTAACCCTGGAATGGTAACGCCTTTTCCCCACACATAACATAAATGGTAATGCGTAGTCTCTCATACTACTCTAGGGAAAAATATATGAAAAACATGTAATAATGAAATATAACTTTAATTAACACATGAACTGTATAGAATACAATATTTTACACGCATTTTAGTGCATTTAGTATTTTTTGGCGCACTGTACACACAAAGTTCCTCGGTGCTCCATGAAAATGTGCTTGCTACATTTTGTGCACTGGAACCGAGTCATTCTTCTTTTTTTAGCAGGGTAAATTGCACAAATCTTTCTTGTTCCTGCTTCTCCTTGAACATTTTCGGCCTGAGAAGTTGATGGACGAACAACATCTTCAATATTGTGTTTAAGATTTCTGGACAAGTTTTGTATCTCCTGAATGTGTGGAGTTGTTTTGTCTTCATCACAGGGATTGTAGGTCTGGGTTGTTGTCAGTGTCATCAGCTTCAGTATCTGTACTGTGTTCATAAACTTCATCATCTTCCTCTCCAACACCAACCATTTCACCATCATCACTTTCTTGTCCTTCATTGTCATCCCTTTCTAGTTGCGATAGCACTTCGTTTATTTCCAAACTAGTGTTCAGTACATCACCCATTGTAACTAATGGAATTTTAACTATTTACAACTAAAATATCACTATAACTAATAATATATATATGGTACGGAAAAAATTGACCATTTAAATATTTACACACGGACGAAAAAATAACGTAAATGGTAACGCGTAGTATAAAAAGTCTGTTAAAAAATTATTGTGATGTTAAAAAAATTAAAAAGCAATTATAATTCATTGCCATATAACCCTTACAAACCCCATCAGTACCGTTAGGCGACTCATGGCTCACATGTTTTTGAATTCACTCAAAGAAATTGGGAATAGAACGACGATAGGCAATTTGAGCACCCAACAAACGTTTATATAAACGCCTATAGGCGTTTTCAGCACTGAACGGTTTAACAAATGATAACTCCGTCCAAAGATTTGTTATTTGGTTGCGAAAAAATCTGCTCTGAAGAGGACAATAGTCACACGTGTGAGCAAGATCTCTCGTTTGACTCTGATATGCTTACAGTTTGATTCATGACGTAAAGAAAATTTTGCTCAAATAAGTTGTGAAATATGCGACTGAAGGCGAAGAATATTAAAACCTGCTTTTGGAGCCACAAAATTACGAATGACAACCGGATCAAGACTAGGTGATAGTTCAAGCTGCAAATTACGAAAGAATCTATCCACTGAGATAATAAAAAAATAGGTAGATTTTTTTACGTCAAAACATTAACACTGAACACTTTCATGCAAGAGTGAAGGGAACGTATTTCGACATTAATTATCCGATAACTTGAAACACAGCTACGTTAAATAAAAAAGTACTCATGTTAAGTAACATACGTAATATTATACAAAAAGACTTCCAGAAAGCTTTCGATAAAGTTGATCACGATATATTACTTCAGAAAATGCATAACCTTGGCTTCAGCGATAATCTGATTGGATTACTTGCATCATAACTTAAAGAAAGATCTCAATACGTAACAGTCCGGGAAAAGTCTTCTGTGGAAATCATCGCAAGATCTGGTATACCACAAGGATCTAATTTGGGTCCCCTGCTATTATTCCTCGACGACTTGAAAAATCAAAAAGATTTATTTACTTCACGACTGTGCACAATTACAACAGGACCTTGACTCTCTAGTTTCCTGGACTGAGTAAAATCATCTCCTGTTCAATATAAATAAATGTGTCTGTGTATATTATAGTCGATCGTTTTCACCAATCCACCATCAGTATACTATACAGGGAGTAGCGTTAAACAGTTTCTGAATTCAAAGATTTGGGCGTAACCTTTGATGTCATGTTTCGCGTTTAATATCGGACTGTTACAAACTACTCAGTTTTATAGTGAGAATATCAAAAGAATTTAACAGTAACGATATCCTTCGAAACTTATATAATTATCTAATACAAACAAATTAGAAAATGCATCTGCAGTTTGGGCTCCTCATCAGCTCAAATATAAAAACAATATAGAACAAGTACAAAAAAAATCCTTAGATATCTATCATATAGAGCAAACGGCGATTACCCAAAATATGGTCACTATGTCGAACTTCTCACAGTGTGTAACTATAGAAGCCTCGAAACAAGAAGCCAAGTATCCATTGCGATATTCCTACTATAAATTTTTCATGTTTCCTTCAACTGTCCTGCTATACTAGAAGTTTATATGTACCTAATAAATATAGCCGTGCAAGGAATCACCTTATGTTCTACATACCAACTTACAGAATGAATATTATGACTTAACATTCAGTCACGTGCGGTGTAGAGATGTTGAACCAAAAATGATACTGCGGATAACACATATTATCGTTACCGCCTAGCATTATGATAAGAAACCTGGCTGATATTCTTCCTAACTAATAAGCTAACTCTAGAAGCAAACCATATTTGTGTAACAGGCAGGCTCCATGCAAAGTGGGTAAAAAAAAAACTCAAAATAGTACCAAGGCAGATAAATGAGTATTGCAAATACTTCCAATCAACCAGCTCTTGTTTCATAATAATATATTTGTTATCTTAAAAAAAATATATATATATTGCATGGGAAGACAGACATTTCATTTTTTTCTTTGTATTAGAGCGCGCCTCGACTACTCGTAAATGTATTTAAAAATTGGGTAGTCCAATGACTACACAATTTCTCTCTGGCGATGGGAGCTTTAATGACAAACAGTTTAGCTTCAAGCTTGTTCCTTCGCTCTGCTGTATTTTTGCGACCATCTGGATCAATCCGTAGATCACATTTTGTAATATTGCGATAATAATCTAGTCAATGATTTCTGAAGGGATTCTATTCAGCCTTACATCGGTACATCTTTACATCGGACCGATTGGCTACTCCGATTCAACGATGTTAAAGGATAATTTCACAGCATTCGAAGTATTCTGTAAAAATACTGGCAACTTGCTGGGTTCTTTGAACTCCAGGCCTTAATTCTTACAGGCTTAGTGGTCCACGTTATGTACCACCTTTTCTTGACGCAGTACTGCACAATGGTACACGCAATGTACCACTTATTCAACCTCTCTCTATTGCTGCACGAACGATTATGTACCACTTCGTATAATATAATACTTATGACTCATATCCGCACAGCTGCAGGTCTGGTCCTGTTCAAATTTATTTAACTTCTAATATTATTGACAGTTAGCTGTTCTTGGTGTGCCGACTTGTGCGTATAAAAGAAAACGTTATATATTTGTATTAAATTTTAATAAAAAATAGTTGTGTTGTGATAAAATTGACTTCAGTAACTGTGGTAAATTTATATTTAGGTTAAAAATTAATTTTACATGAATGTATTTCGGCATTATTTGGTGGTACATTAGAAGTACCACTGGAAATATGAACTAGTGGTACATAAGTTGTACCACCTCACCAGGAGTTCCTTGACCTACCGAGGAAGTGGAAATATGTTAATTTAGCATTTGTATGTATCATTTTTCAAACACATTAAAAAAAATAAGGAGAAACTTGACTTTTTATTTTTTGTGCAGCCTGAGTAAAAATAAGTGAAGTTTACTTGTGCCTGTAAGGGTTAAGCTGCATTATAATTGTATTTACTGTGCTTATGAGTCATTTTCTTCTCCCGTGACATCGGACCATAAGTCCGACGTCGCTACTATTATTTTCACAATTAGGTACTTCGCCACCGGAGGAGTTTCATAGGATAGTTCCATCTTGTCACTAAATGACGTCGTGCTCATATAGTAATTTCAATTATCTAGTGTAGACCAGTGTTCCCCAACCGGTGGTCCGCGGCCCGGTGCCGGGCCGCAGAGACTTTCCGCCGGGCCGCAAACAGTATGTCAAATTTCAAGAAATTCGTCATGCAAAAATATTAAATAAAGGATTTTAATCCATATCCTCAATAAAATCGAAACAAAGGAATAGAATGGACGTGAATGCAGTGCATGTCAGAGACAGCACTGCAGCCAAGAATATCCAATATATTAGCAAAGATGCAACAGCAGGTTTCGCATTAGTTTGTTGCAAAAACCCCATGGTTTTTGTTAAATTTTAATTGTATCAATGTTACAATTAAAATTGTTTAACTGTTAGATGTATATTTGTCAATTATAGTTACATATGTCCATCTGTCACAATATAAGATTTAAAAAATATTAAATAAAAAAAAAAAAATTATTTCAGTATTAGTGGTCCGCGAAAAAAATTTCCTTTTTTTACCGGTCCACATGTATAAAAAGGTTGGGGAACACTGGTGTAGACCACGCCGAACGGGAACTCATTTTATCCCCCGTAACAGCGTGTGGGGTGGTGAAATCGAACTGAAGTGCTTAAATGACAAAAATGACATTATACAATATAAATATACCGACGAAATGCTATAACCGATTAAATTTGCTGGAATTAAACGTGGAAACATTAATCACCATCTTTGATATATTAGGTCCTTACATATGAAATTGGCGTTTTGTTTGGGAGGAACATAAAGTTGATTTTTTTTTAATATAATATATTTATTTAATCAAAGTATGTACCATTGCTATCTATGCACTTTTGCCATCTCATAGGTAGTTCATCGATCCCTTTACTAAAAAAACCATTCGGACGGGAATCAATAAAATCTTTGAAGTCGGTTTGGACTGCCCCATCGGAGTTGAATTTTTTCCCTTGCAAGAAGTTATCCAAATTTCGAAAAAAATAGTAATCTGTTGGGGCAAGGTCCGGAGAGTACGGTGGATGTCTTAGACATTCCAATTGAAGCTCTTCTAATTTGGTAGCCGTCTGTTGTGCAGTGTGTGGTCTAGCGTTATCATGAAGCAGCAGTGGCCTAGAGCGATTAACCAGCCTCGGTTGTTTAGCAGCTAGCTTTTCCATCATGGTTTGCAGTTGCTGACAATAGACATCTGCCGTAATCGTCTGGCCAGATTTAAGAAAGCTGTAGTGAACGACACCAGCACTAGTCCACCAAACGCTCACAAGTAACTTTTTTGGAGTCAATTTTCGCTTGGGGCATGGTTTGGCTGGTTCGGCAGGGTTCAGCCATTGCGATGAGCGCTTCCGATTATCATACAGGATCCACTTTTCATCACAGGTAATGATTCGATTCAAAATCCCTTCATTATTGTGCCGGTTGAGTAATGCAACGCAGCAGTCAACGCGCGTTTGTTGATTTGCTTCACTCAATTCGTGAGGTACCCACCTTTCAAGCTTTTTCACCTTCCCAATTTGCTTCAAGTGGATTAAAATAGTTTTATCACTAACACCGCAGCCTGCAGCTAACTCGGACGTGGTTTGCGATGGATCCGCTTCCACAATAGCCTTCAATTCTTCATTATCAACTTTGGTCTCCGGCCGTCCACGGGGCTTGTTCTGCAGGTCGAAATTTCCAGAACGAAAACGTTGGAACCAAAAACGCACTGTGTTTTCTTTTGCGGCACCGTCGCCATACACATCATTAATTCTTCGAACCGTTTCTGCAGCACTGGTGCCACGGTGGAACTCGTACTCGTAAATAACGCGATATTTCAAGTTTTCCATTTTGTAAACTGAGTGACGCAAAGAAAAAAAACAATTGAGGAAAAAACAAATGAATTATAATTTTCGAAACACAAATACTTGAGTAAATAGCTGTATAAATTTGAATTTGGAATTCCTAACCAAAGAGAAGATATTTGAGATCAAAGTTGCCAGTACGGCAAAACGCCAATTTCATATGTAAGGACCTAATATTAAAAATGTATGTGGATATTAAGAACAGATTTATTAAGTTACAAAAAAAATACTTAATGAAAATCTAGATTGACCGAACTCTGTGACCTAGTTGGTAAGACGTCTATCTTCTAACTCGAGGGGTTGCGGGTTTGATTTCCGTTCTTACCGTTATTTTTTCAATGTTTGCTATCTGGTTTTCACCATAAACATATTTAACATGTTTATGTTGATTTGATGAAATTACTTCATGAGAACAAGCCCGACAGGTTGTTAAAATATGTACATATAAATAGGAAAGATGGATTCGATTTTTTATCGTGTCTAGCAAACATAATTTTTCTAATCCATCTCGCGTCTCTTTCAATCAAGGAATTAGATCAGTGCAAATTTGAGAAACCTGCCATAAGTTATGTAACCGCGATACCTATGACTTTCGTCACATCTATTGTATTTAAATTTTAATTGTATACAGCGCAACCTGATGAGTTATTTACTATGTGGAAATCTCTTCCCAGTAACTACAAAGGTTAAAAGGCTTAAGTGGAAACCAGACTGGAACTCTCTTTTAAAAAATAGATACCAACGTGAAATAAACCCGCAACCCCAGGGTTGAAAGACACCCATCTAACCAAGCAAACCACGGAGGTTGTCATCTATTATTTTTTTTTAAATCCTGTTATGATAATATATTTTGGCGAATTTTCATTTAAGTCATTAATGTCCAGTTCATAATATTCATTATAGTAGTTGCAATTTGACTTAAAATTAGAACTCATTTGCATTAATAAATAATGACCTAAGAAAATTAAAAAAGTGTTTTAATTATAATAATCATTGATAAATACTATAACCAGCAAAACGGGACGCTTAAAAATAATTAGCAATTGATTAAATATAACAGATTTCTGTGTATTAACTTGGCTCATGGAAACTGCGATAATCGCATTCAATGAGGCACATAAAGCGTGAAATGCTTAATTGGAGATTATTCAGTAAACCACAGCTGAAAAATTACACCTTGGTTTATATTAACCCTTTGAGTACACGTATCATTCCGGAAGAGGAAGCGTTAAAAAAATGTAATTTATTTATTAAAATAAAATTGTTAATTATGATAAATTTTATGTCAAAATTTTTAATATAATAAAATGGAGCAGATTGGTGAGTTCTGTTATCTGGGTAGTGTGTTTCCGTGTGATGGGTGAGTAGAAAGAGACACTGAAAGAAGTGTAGCGACAGGAAATATGGTTAATGGAACACTTAATGTTACCGCACAATATCAATAGTAGCAAAAATGACAATACATAATAGTGTATTGGTGCCCTTCTTAATGTATGGAAGTGAAACTTGGACTTGACAGAAGTATAAAAGTAAAATTAATGTTGTTGAGATGTGTGCACTAAGGAAAACTTGTGGAGTGTCAATGTTTGAAAGAATACACTGAACTAATATATCAGAAATGAATACATGGATAAAATGGATGTTTTAAGATGAAGAAAAAAGGTAGCGGGTTCGATTCCCGTTGGAATCTTTGATTTTTTTTAAGGATTCCACTCTGGTTTTCACTTAAAGCTACTTTAACAGCTTTCTAGTTGGTTAGAAGATACTAGGTTAGTCAAAAAGCTTTGAAAGCGACATCTATGGAGCAGTAGAAAAACCAAAATTTCTACGCCATTTTAATATTTCATCTTTCATAAGAACGTACTCAAAATTTCATTTTGATCTGTCATTCATTCTTTGTTTACAAACCATTTAAAGTTGACGTGTCAGTGTATTTTTTAACAATGGAAAAATCCGAATATCGTGCAGTGATTAAATTCTTTGTTTTGGAAGGTTTATCGGCTACTGAGATCCATGCAAAGATGGTGAAAGTATTAAAGGAGTCTTCTCCTTCATTTCCAACCGTTCACCGATGGGTTTTGGAGTTTAAGCGTGCCGTACAAGCGTTGAAGACGATCCACGCTCAGGACGTCCAAAAAGTGCATCAACACCAGAAATCATAGCGAAAATACAGGATATGGTTTTGGAAGATCATCGATCGACTGTGGATGTGATAGCTGACACCATAGGCATCTCACATGGAACAACATACATGGAACAACATATTTTGGCTGAAGTTTTGGGTTTCAAAAAACTGTGTGCACAATGGGTGCCGCATTTGCTAACAATGCAACAAAAACACGTTCGAATGCGACTTTCTGAGCAACCTTTGGAGCAATTTCGAAAGGATAAAAAGGATTTTCTGCGTCGATTCATCACTATGGATGAGACTTGGGTCTACCACCATGATCCTGAATCAAAACAAGAGGCTAAGGAGTGGTGTGAACCAGGCACTTTGGCTCCGAAGCGAGTTCGTGTCCAGTAATCGGCCAAGAAGGTATTAGCGTCAGTTTTTTGGGATGCAAAAGGAATTTTATTGATAGATTATCTCTAAACTGGTAAGACAATCAACTCTGATTATTATTGTGACCTTTTGGACCAGTTGGATGAAAAAAATTGTGAAAAAAATCCCGGTTTGCAGAAGAAAAAAATCATTTTTCATCAAGACAATGCACCTGTTCACACATCTCAAAAAACCATCGCGAAAATCAGTGAATTGGGGTACGAATTGTTGCAGCATCCACCCTATTCGCCAGATTTAGCTCCCTCTGACTTCTGGCTGTTCTCACACCTCAAAAAATTCCTTCGTGGAAAGCATTTTTCATCAAACGAAGAGGTTTTAGCCGTCGTAGAGGAGTATTTTGCAGGACTTCCAGAAAGTCACTTCCGTGATGGGACAACAAAGTTGGAAGATCGTTGGACCAAGTGTATTGATCTTATGGGAGACTATACTGAGCAATAAAAGTGATTTCCCCCCAAAAAAAATGTATTTTCATTTCCGCTTTCAAAACTTTTTGACTAACCTTATTGCCACATAACAATAATCCCGCCATGTTGTACTTTATAAAACGAAAGTGTAATACGATACAATTCATTTGTATATTTTCTTTCCTACCCACTGGCTGTGATAACGACTTTATTAATAATGTAAGGATTTTTTTATTTCTGTCTTCATTTATCTATTTATTTTACAATAGCTCAGCGGTAAGAACAGCTTTCCCGAAAGAAGGTGAGAACAGCTTTCCCGAAAGAAGGTGAATGAGATCGATTCCAGCTTGCAGAAATTTAATTGTATTCCATCGTCATTTTAAGGCGAGTTTGACTCAACGTTTCCTTTATAATTAAAAACGTTTGATATGTGTTAAAATAATTCAATATGTTATTGCGAATAAATTGGCCAACAAATCCTTTAAAGTTTTAAAAGGTTTCATTTTTGAAATTATCTATACACGTAGGGTCGTTAGGATTTTTTTTTATTAAAAAAATTTTGGTATAAAAAGGGTCAAAACATATAAGTATAGTTTTATTATTTAAGATCAAGTCTATAGATAAAGATAGTGTTACAATGTATTCATTAAAACGGAAACAATTGACGTTATCACTTATCTGATTTATGACGCCTTTGTGTCGTTTAGAAGTGAGAGTGATCTTCGACCCGATGAAATCATACATTGAACTTAATGTTGTTGCATTCTTTTTCTTCCAGTTGAAAAAAAGTAAAACGTATATTTTCAATGCGGTTTACCTATTAAAACGTACCGCTTTAATTTTAATTCAATAAGATAGTCCCTGAACTCACTAGCTTGACTAACAAGGGTAGAAAAATATCAGTTCTGATGGTTCTGGCGTATCGTCACGAGAACATCAATTGCTAAAGAAGATCTTCGAGTAGAATCCATGTCGTAGAACATTTTTACGATTCTGATAAATTATCATATGTATGCCTGCACGAATTATCATATGTATGCCTGCACGAATTATCATACGTATGCCTGCACGAATAAACAATAATAGAGTACAATTCATGTAGCGTTATTTAGAGAGCAAATTCTTCTAAAGAGCGCTACAACTCGGGACTCGAACCCACTATTATTGACAGATTATATAAGTTGTATATAAGTTGAGTGTGCAAATAGGGAGATAGCGTCTGTAGCCATTTGATAAGGCACCAACCCGCGTCTGAATATGTACAGAAAAACATGTTTGGTAAGAAAACATACCAAGGGAAGACGACCAATAAAGACACCTTTGTAGATTTTCTGATATGTGATAGTAACACATTTGGCTTTAGGTTAGATGTAGTATATATGTGAAATCCAAATATGATAGCATTATTTATTATACGAGTATACTATATATCAACTTGCAGAACCAATGTAATGGCTAAACATACAACAACGCGCGGTTTACAGATATTGAAACCAGTCGAGTAACACATTGAATTTATTCTCGGCACCGCCTTGCAGTATGAGATGAATCCTACTTCGTATTCTTCGATAAGAATAATAATTTGTCAGACCCACATTACGTAAAAGGAGAAATCAGCATAACGTGGAAAATAAAAAAAATATACCAACGAACATTTAACGAAAATCTCTCAAACCGACAAATAAAAGAATCGATGAACAGAAAAAATACCTATTGAACGCAACAAGTGCAGTAAAGGGATTTTTGTTAAATGAGCGTGAAAAATATTACTAACAATGTTTTAATTTATTGGAATTTATGAAGCGTGTTTTACATTTAAATCGTGAAATTGGACATATTACGCCCACTGGCTCGGTAAAAAATATATTTCGATTCATTCAACAGTCAACCTTGCACAGCGCACCAAGGTTCTACCTCGATACGATGCTTGGACGTGATTCCAAAGTTAACAACCGCGTAAGATGGGTGAACACCGTGACTATATTATATTAATTTGGTTGTCTGCGGTATTCTTTGTCATATTGAATTGACAAGACAACTTTATGAGTTAAATGGGATGAATGATTTTCACTGATGATTGCTGGATGTTTCATGTGCTGGAGACGATTCCTGGGTGTGTGTTTCATGTACGGAACGATGAACAAATGCCTGTATTTTCGATGAATTTAATATCCCAGAGAGGCCTATAGGATTGTACACATATCGCATTCTTCGGCTATTTGGTCATATTTCGCGCAAGGAGGACATGAACACACTCATAGTCGCTGACAATGTGGAGGATCGCAGGAGCAGAGGTACAACACCTATGCGCTGGAGCAAGAGTGCTACGGATCTGACTTTGCTAAAGACTATTAGGACAGCGGAATGCCGAGAGGACTGGAAAATAATGGATGCAACCTACAGCAAACTTAGTGTTGATCTCGTTTCTCAGCATTGAGGTCACGACGAAGAAGAAGATATTTTCATCAATTCAGAGGTTTTCATTTTATTTCTTCGTTACATTGGAGGCAAATCCAGAAATCTAGATAGTTTTTTTTTACAGAAGTGAAAAACGATCTAGTTGCTCTCGATTTCCCTACGGTTTGACAGTACATACCATCACGCTGTTTGTTTTAATTGTTTTAATAGGCAATCCACCCAAACTAGCCTATTAAAAAGATGTATTTATTGAGAAAAGATTACTTGACTGTTGAACATATTTTGTTTCGAGATATAACATATTGGAGATATTAATATTTTATACTTGTACTCGTACCAAACAATGATCAGAGCGAGAATTACAATATTTAATCAAATAAACTTGATCTATTGTTTATCAAAGGTTTCGGTTTTAACTTTGAGAAACTCCATATTAGAATATTTAAGGAATCACGTTGTTTTTTCACATCAATCCCAGCGATACGCGTTTTTATCTACATTATTTGCCATTGTTATTTTATAGCATATAATCATACCAAGAAGTCACAGTTGCCTAATAATATTTGAAAAATAAATTTGTTTAACTATTTATTTAACACTTCCCTGTATAACAATCTGAGGGGCTCATTGCTAGACGGAAATCTCTTCCGACCAAACAGACAAAAGTAAAAGGAAGTTACAGGTCGCAAAAATTATTCAAATCAATATTTATTAGTACAAAATTCATGAACAATATACATAATAAAAATAAAAGTGAGATATCATCAATCAAAAGAAAGAGGAAGGTATGTTGGAGAGAGGAAATGAAAATCAGGAATGAAACACGTTACCAATTCACCGCCCTTCTTTTTTACGTCATCCTTTACTGCCCATGCAGGGAGACTCTGGAACCAGTTACCAACTAATGTTAGACTCACTCCTTTACTGGCAATGTTTTAAAAAGCAACTGAAAAAACTCTTAGTTTCAAGTTAGTAATGTAGCGTGTTTCATTCCCGATTATTCTTTCCTCTTCACCATTCCTTCCTTTTTCTTTTGGTTGATGATATTTTAAGTTTATTCTTACTTTGTATATTGTTCATGAATTTTGAACAGGTGAATTATTTGAATATTTCTTTATTTCCTTTTGTTTGGTTGATTGGAAACCCCATCCAGATTGTTTAACAATGAAGTGTTAAATAAATAAATATTTGTTGTTATGTAGAATGCCATTTTAATATGACTTTTAATAGGCAAATACTTTGCTTTTCAAAGTCCGAAAATTATGTCAAGTGGGCAAAAACCTTATATTGTTCTGTGTTAAAATTCAATAAATTTTTCATAATTTATTTGGTATGTAAATTTCCATACTTTGAACTGAAGATATTGATTTACTTCGGATATTAACGACAAAATAGAAACAGATTTGTCCTATAAATATGTTTCTATTTTTTTGTCGTTAATATTCGAATTCTTAATAATATTAAATCGCATTTCACGCATCCCAAAAAGTTAAAATAATAATTATTTGAAGACAAAGATAATTTTATATTATTTTTTACAGCTAAGAAATAATAAGTCTCAGAGAGCAAAGTTTTGTGATCAGATGTTTGTGGGATGTTTTGTGGGATGTTAATGGTACAGGTTAGGTTAGGTTAAGGGGGTATTCTACTTAAGAAATTTGAAAAAAAGACGTTTTTTTGCATATTCTTAAAGTTTAGACCTTTAAGAATATGTTCTCAAATGGAAATTTAAAAATTCTCAATATTTGTGAAGTTATAGCTTTAAATGAAGCAGTAATTACGCCGCGCCGGAATTACTCAGACAATAACCTCAATACTTTAAATGCGTCTTTCTCGAAACAATTTTTTTCGACCTGGTCGACATAAAATCTCAAATTCTATCCAACCGATTGCCTTCAAATTTGATATTAAACTCGATAAATGTTTTTATATCGTTCCTACCTTGGAAAATTCAAGACTATATTTTTATTTGAAAAAAAAAAATTTAAAAAAATGGAAATTTTTTTCAGACAGCCGCCATTTTACGGTTTTTTTCTCTTTGGTACCAACTATAACGACATTATTTCTTATCAAGAAACTGTGTATGATTTTTGTTTCAGATTAACGAAAAGGTTCCAATCACGTCGGCCAGCTCACCCCCTTTTTTTACAAGATACCCATATAATAGCTGATAACATCTTGATATCTGCAAAAACGCCCGAAATACACGCATCTAGAGTAGGATACCCCCTTAATTAGGTTAGATAGCTTACAAAGTAGGAAGTGCTTCATTAATAAATATTTATATTATAATCTTAAAATTAAAAAATAACAAATACAAGGTATAACAATTCACCAAACATTTCATTCTTATCAATTTGTTCTTTAAAAAGTGATAAAATCGACACCATCTCCCCTGTTGTTCCTCATAACCAAGGTTTGTCATCTAAGGGATGTTGATGGTACAAGTTACGACGACAAGTCTCAACTTTTCGCAATCACTTGCGTTTGCATGACAGTGTACAAGCTTCCACCAGCCATTTTTTTCACCTTATCACTATATCTCGTTCTGCATCTGCATCATTTTCATGGCACACTTTCTTTAACCATCAATTTTTCCATGTATTCTGGATCACGTCTGGAAATGTGTCCAAACACCCCAAAAGTACGAGTATATTGAGGGTTACCGTCAAATTTTACTTCTGGAGTATGGAGACATTCGATTTTCTGGCAGTCCACAGGGTCATTATTTCCCATTGTTATTTTACATATTTATGATAGGATAACTATAAAAAATTGTTTGGAAATAAATATATACCTATATGTACATGAGCTCATTTGGACGTTTGAACAACATCTTTAAAAGTAATCTCCCAATATCCTTGAAGCGAAGGGTCTACAACCAGTGTATTCTCCCAGTACTTACGTATGGCTGCGAGACATGGACGCTCACAGGAAACAACACACAAAAGCTCCAGACCACACAAAGGGGCATGGAGAGATGCATGTTGGGTTATACTAAATGAGACCGTAAACGAAACACCTTGATTCGCAATATAACAAAGGTAGAAGACATTATAAAGGTGTGCAAAAGAATGAAGTGGCAATGGGCAGGATACACAGCCAGCATGTCAGATTCCCGATGGACATCCTAAATAATCCAATAGTACCCAAGAGGCATAAAGAGGCCCAGAAGACCAAAGGTACGCTGCACAGATGAAATCAGGAAGCATGGCAGCATCACATGGCATCAACGAGCAATAAACGGAACTATTTGGAGTCAACTTGGGGAGACCTTCATCCAGCAGTGGATCGACCCTGGTTGACAATGATGATGATACATGTACATTATATAAATAAACCTATATCAGCATAAATCCAGAAATGCATCCTTTTGGATGCTGAAATATTATTTTTATAAATGATATATGAATATCTGTACATAAAACTTTTTCTTTAACTTTTCGATACTCCCAACATTTATCTACCTAAAAGATGAAAGGACAGAAGTCACTTTTTACGAAGTTAAAAATAAAATTCTAATATTTCAAGGGTAAAAAAGTCAATAAACTGAAAATGAATGGCTAAAATACCTGAGATAAAAACAACTCGTATTAAATATTTGAACTTGGCCAAATCGAAGCGCTCACTTACTTAAACACTGATTTTCAAGTTTTAAATTAAAAAAAAAAAATTAAGATACACAAATATTGACTGAAAGGAACAGTGTCGTTAGAATTGCACGAAAATACTCTTGTAAATAAAAAATATAAAAACGATTAGATACAGTTGCCGAGATGACTTCGTGTTGATACTTCCCAAAGGGTAAGCGGCCAATAAAGAGTAGGCGACAGACGGAAAAGCAGAATCCATTTACCTCTCATTACTAATAAATGGTAATTTTAAATGGATCTTGGTAAGTACAATCTCTTGACATTTTATATACTCGTATGTATATTTTTAATAAATTATCTGAAAAATGTCCAAGGATAAAAAAATGCCAATCCACAAAAAAATTCCCTTTTCATTCTTACCAGTATACCTCCAAGGTCTAAAAGTTTCCGACTTGAATACGTTAAAGCGTCTATGGGCGGACACACACCACGCTGGCTACACCCACCGCATGGTCAAGCGATGTTACAGTTAAAATATTATACCTCTACACTATAACCTACGTCCGCTAGTTTTTATCCGATAAAGGAGTACGGTGTCCTTAAATCGGACCGATACTTACTCGCTCGTTAGAGAATCATACTCGCTAGCGAGTATGATTTTCTAACAGAGCTTTGAGTATATGGATCTATCGATATCCCGCCATGTTCCTGTTAGGTTAGGCACAGAGAACAGCTCAACACTTCATTCAATCCTGGCATACATATTTCGCTTCTGTCACGTCCATACATCTCGTCATGTATAATCTACTATTAAAAGGGATTTTTACTCTTCCCTCTTTCAGAACTTGATTAATTTGTTTATGCCACGTATTTTTAGGTCTTGTAGGAGTTTTTTAGAAAACGTGTCGATGTATAATAGAATAATTAAGGAGGTATGTAAACTAAAAAAATATGTGTTAAGTAGGGTGAAAAAGAGCGCGTTGAGGTGGTTTGGACATGTTGAACGAATGGGTCACGAAATACTGACTAAATAAATTTATAATATGCAAGCTTGAATGGGATTCGAAATATGTCGTGATATTCTGAAGGCTTAGCGATCTGTCATATCTGCCTACTCCAACAGAGAAATGGTATATATGTTAAATTTTAATAAAAAAATTAAAAACTAAACAATTTTGTTGTAACTCTTACTGCTGCAAGTCTAGATAAGATCGCGTTAGTTGGAATTATTGTTGACAAATGCTTTGTTGAATTTATCTAGTGTGTTGGCCGTGTTGTTGATAATAAAACGCACAATAAAGAACGACTCGGCGACAGAACGATATGTCCCAACAACAGATGAGTGTGTCAATCAGTTTGCCTGCGCGACGCGCGCCTTACAGCGCAATGCAATGACAGAGATCGCCCGATGAGTCACACCATCCAACTCGACACAGCTGATAGATAGCCGATGAAAACACACAAGTCGAGCTGATGTCACGGCTCATGACAATCGACATACTGGGTGTTGGACTGTAGAGTACGTTACACAGTTTAATAAATCCTGTACTATTATTATATATTCAAGTTAAATTCCTGATGGTACTGCAAAACTTATTTTAAAAAAAGATCCCAGTCTGGTTAAAAGTTCACGGATGAGAGTATTGACAGCTCTCGACATTTGATATTAATACCGACACGTACGACGACGGACGGCGTGTTATGTGCCTACTCCAGTGGCTCCTCGAAACCCAAACTAACTGACACAAAAACAATAAAAACCTGTGGCTATCTATGGTTATGCCCTTATCAACTGTTTGATCTACTTTTTAGGCATTAAAAACTTTTGAATTGTTGTATAATTTTAAACCTATCAGAAATAATTTGAATATATAACGTCGAACATAAAAAAAACGTATTTCGTATAAAGTAAAAAAACGTATTTCGTATAAAGTAAAAAAAACGTATTTCGTATAAAGTAAAAAAAAACGTATTTCGTATAAAGTTAAAAGAGCGTATTTCGAACAACGTTAAAATAATTTATGTCATAGAATGTTAAAAGTACATATTACATATAACGTTAAAATAACACATTTCGCAGAATGTTCAAAGAACATATTCCATAAAAAGTTAAAATAGATCTCGAACAACATAAAAATCTGAGTTTTTATTTATTTTCGATAATATGGGATATAAAGTATGAAACTTTATATATTTCTGTAAATTCAATGAATGGCGCAAAGTTGGAAATGCAATAATTGGGTAATTCAATATCTCGGTGGATATTATTCATGTAGATGTTGTTCAACTCAAGAAGGTTCATCCTTTTCTGGCATTTTTTCAATATTAGGTCTTGACTAGGAGGCTGGTTATTCGATTTTAATTTTGTCTTAAATGTTTTTCTTTTTTTTATCCAATTAATTTTGTCTTTGTTGATTGTACGTATTTGAGTAGATTTTCTTTCAGTATTTACTATTGGCGATATGATTGCCTTACGTGTTCTAAATTGTGTCGTTTTTTAAGGTGCTGACATTTAATCTTTTTAGTAAAAGATTCCATGGTTTGTAAAGGATATGTAAATATCGTATATCATTTTAATTAATAAATAAGGCAGAATTTAACCATGAAATACAAATTATATTAATACGATATATTTGCGCGTACATATATCATATAATTGATATATGCTTATACGACATTTCAAATAAACTAAAAATAATACATATTTTGTGAGTTGAATCTTTGTTGCTGTGTTATACTAGGTAAGTCCAGAAAGTAAGTGTACTGAATTTTTGTAGGTTACAATTTTTTTTATTTAAACAAAAAAATTACGTAGTTACTGTAGTACATATGTAAGCTATTTTTCGACATAGTCGCCATTCCTCTCAATGCAGGTGGTGAAGCGGGGTATCAACTTTTTGATGCCTTCCTCGAAGTAGTTTCCCGCCAACCCCTCCGTCCACTTCTCCCCCTCCTCCTTTACTTTCTCGTCGGTTGAAAACCTTTTTCCACCCATGTGCAGCTTCAGGGAGGTAAAGAGATAGTAATCTGAAGGTGCTAGGTCAGGTGAATGCGCGGGATGGTTCAGGGCATCCCATTTAAACGAGGCGAGCAGTTCCTTCGTGGCGTTGGCCGTGTGTGGTCTGGCATTGTCATGCAGCAGGCAGACTCCCTTTGTCAGCATGCCTCTCCTCTTGTTCTGAATCGCCCTCCGCAATTTTTTAGGGTCTCACAGTATCTTGCAGAGTTGATGGTCTCCCCTTGAGGCATATATTCAATTAAAATTATGCCTTGACAGTCCCAAAACAATTTCGTCAGTTACAATTGAAGGTCTTCCGCTCCCCTGATCATCATGCACAGACGTACGACCGTTTTTAAACTCCCGACACCACTTGTACACACTCGTACGATTCATAGCTTTATCACCATATGCAGTTTTCACCTCATTATAAACCTCAACCGGAGGTTTTCCCTTCCAAACGAGATAACGGATGACGCCCCGTATTTCGCACTTGGCGGGAGATTGGATTTACATTTTTCACGAAACGTGTTGTCGCGTCGACACTTCTCAACGTACTGACCTCGAACCGGTCTCGTTGCGGAGGGGAAGGGTCAAGCTACACGGAAATGTAGCCAACATGTCGAAAAATAAAATCCATCCGGTCGTGAGAGCCTCAGTACACTTACTTTCTGGATACGCCTCGTAGATCTAATAAAAAAAGGATTTGAAGCTGATACCGTTGTTCAAGATATTTTTGGAATCACAATTAATAAAACTTATTAAAGATCGGAATAGACTATATTTAGTGTATTTATTTTTGAGCACGTGGTCATACATACATACCACACACATACACCTCGGGACAAAGGCCGTTCAAACGGCTCGGTCGTTCACTGCCTCACTGCGAATTATCGGACTTTTTATGTACCAAATTTAATATTGGGCCAGCAGATAACTTTGTTTCTTCATTTTTGTATCAATGGAAGTGGAAAGCGTTAGACGTGATCGCAGCGTCATTTTATTACCGTGATGACCCACAAACTATATTATCCCCGTTTGAGGAAGTTAAACCAATTTTACAACAACAAAATATTGGAATGATTGAATAATATTGACAAATTAATATTTATTTTAATGGAATTTAAGACGAAAATTATTTAAAATTAAATAATATAACAAATATCTTACATCAATTTAGGCTAAGGCCAACCAAAGTGCTTCGCTAGATGCTAAACTAGGTGCAACATGACTAATAGACTAGTTGACTTCAGGCTTGGCAACACCAAAGTGCTTCGCACAAATTTATTTGACATTTGGGAGCGGTTGAGTCAACAACCGATGCCACTCTCAAAACTAACCAATTTCATTACAACTTACCGTATCTTTATTTACTTCCTGTGCAACTTCATTCCAAAGTGATTTTATTACAGGTACATTTTTGTATAATTTGCTAGATGGGTTCCACAAAGGCTCCCTTTTATACACAGCTGTTATTAAAACTTCCTCCATCTTGTAAAATAACTTGGTGACAGAATAAAATTAACCAACACGTATGTCCGCTAGGAGACTCACTAGTTGACTAATCGTCACGTAGCGTGGCGCGAAGCGTGCAATATGGTAATTGCGATAGTATTCGGTGCGTCGGTTCGCTAGGATATGTCACCTAGCTCGCAGTGTATCTCTAAGCACCAAGCGAGGCTCCTACCTGTGTGGCCGAGGCCTTAGGTGTTTGTGCAAGTGGCAATGGCGGCTACAACCCAGTTTTTGTGATGTTTAAGGTCAACTTAATATTTCTACGTCCACAATAGTATTTTGGTGCCAAGATTGATATATGTGAGTGAAACGTGAACGTAGAAAAATAGTGATGGGAGCAGAATAAATGCTGTAGAAATGTGTGCATTGAGAAGAATACGTGGAATTACAATGTATGACAGAATACGGAATGAATGTTGTCAATTGTGATATTCTTTTTAATCGTAAGCGTAATGCAAGGAGTTGTGGAGTTGTATTGCATTCTTAATATCTGGATTTATCAAGCGAGTAAATGTCATTCATAATACGATACAATCGGAAAAAAAAAACAAACAAATCATTACAACAAACTAACAAACAAAAACATTGAAAGGATATTACTCGAAAATACAAAAAAAATATAAGCTTTATTTACACAGCAACTATGAACCTCAATGTTTCTTTAACTAAATAAAACCTCTTATGCCGATTATGGCCGACAGTCTCTTTCTTAAACCCGATGTGTATTACTTACCGCCGGGTACTTTTACATTTCGGTTTGCTACGCCATCGATTATGAACAATCGATTGTTGATTGTTGATAATCGATGTTGATAATCGCCTAGCAAGCCGAAAATATCAGCCAAGCAGTGGAAATAAATAAAGGTATATAGAACTTAATGTAATGTTACATTTTTATTTCAATCATTAAAATTCTATAGTGATAACGGCGTTTCTAAGTTAAATTAGTATATCTAACCTTCGATTGCGTAATTTATAAACCGAGGATACATGATATTTGAATATCTTTAAATACAACTGAATCTTTAATGAAATGAGTGATTTTGACGTATTAGTGAATATTATCGAATAGAAACACTAAATCAAACATGAAACGTATTGCAAATTCGAAAACATTGAATAGTGTGATCGGTATACAATATTTTTTTAGTTCCGAATCACTGGAATAAACACAAACTTATTTAAGTCTGCGGGTCCTGACAATGTACCTCCCATTTTTTTGAAAAACTATCAGTTTTAACATATCCGTTGCAAATTATGTTTAATAAATCAATGGTGGAAGGTCGATTTCCACAAATATGGAAATCAAGTTTTCTCACGCCAATATACAAGAAAGGTGACAAAAGCGATGTTTCAAATTATAGACCAATTTGTATACAATCTTCTTCTTCCCAGAGTCATGTCAGGCCCACGGTGTACCCCAAGGATCGCATCTAGGACCAATATTATTTATCTTATTCGTTAATGATATAGTTGACACACTTAGTGATATAGAGATTTTACTTTTTACTGATGATTTAAAAATGTTCAAAGTCATAAGGAATTCTGCTGATTGCCTTAAATTACAAGAAAATTTAAATAAATTACAACAATGGTGTACCACCAAAAAACTGCACGTAAACCGGAGTAAATGTGAGTCCATTAATTTTTATAGAAATAAAAATCCAATTAATCACGAGTATTCGCTAAATCAATATACATTAAAACGTGTATCTTCTATAAGAGATCTAGAAATTATATTTGATGAAAAACTTTCATTTATAGAACATGTGAACAAAATCACTCAGGAGAGTTAAACAATCTTGGGGTTTGTACTAAGAACTGCCGAGCATTTTTCGGATTTCCGAACATTAAAATTGCTGTACTGCTCTTTGGTACGTAGCCGCCTTGACTTCAACTCATCAATATGGTCTCCTCATTACACCGCCCATGCACTAACTTTAGAACGAGTACAAAACAAATTTCTAAGATTCGTTAATTTTAAACTTGGAATACCACATGAACAAAGAAATTATCCCTACTTTTTAAATGCAATTAAACTTTTGAAACTGTGTGACAGAAGAAGAACAGCCGATATAGTACTACTATACAAAATCATTAACTCAGTGATCGGTGCACCTCACTTACTCCCAAGCATTTCATTTCGTATTCCCACTAGATCTACAAGACAGCTCAATCCCTTTTATATCGAAAAAAGCTACACTTATTATAAAATTAACTCCTCTAATTCGTATGCAGACTTGGAAATGAGTTTTGTAACAATTTAGATATTTTTAATATAAGTATATATAGTATTCGTCAATGTCACAACAATATTTGGAAATAGCTACTAACTTTGTGCTCTCCTTTATTAATATAAATAACCTAGTATATGGGTAAACGAAACATTAAGGGAAATACTTTGCCTCTGGAGTTGAGTAACCCTGCATCAACATGTGGAAGGTTTCGATTCTGCAAAGCAACTTGCATCTCGTTCTATAAGTGAGCCCATGTGTTTTCTATATCTCAAGATCTATCCGTAAAATTCATGAAAAATCAAATTCTTCTTATTCTATGTATGTTAAGCGTTGTTCCACTAAAACAAATCTAAGTTCTTTCATCATCATCATCATCATCATCAATGGCGCTACAGCCCATTGTGGGCCCCGGCCTCCTCCAGCAGTCGCTGCCATTCCCCCCTATCCTGGGATGCACTCCTCCAGCCCCTGATGCCAATCACGTTTGCATCATTCTGCACCCCATCCATCCACCTAAGCCTCGGTCTACCCACGCTACGTCTTCCTTGGGGCTTGGAGAAGAGTACTTTGTTAGGCATTTCCTCTTCTCCCACTAATCTAAGTTCTTTACCACTATAAAATAAGTCTTCCACAATTACGTAAGTCAATTCTACTTGGTAAAATTTGGCGATATTTTGTGATATACAAGTACATACATATATTGAACTTAAATATACATATTACTATTAAATAAGTTTAAACAATGACTGTTATTTATTATTACTACTGCTTTTTGTATCTCCGTGTTACTTTAAGATAAAGTTTTGTATTTTTTGTCAATAATTATAAGTACTTGTCATATGTTAACTTGTATATAAAAGACACTGTTGTGTCGTAAATTGAATAAAATTAAAAAATATTAATTTGATGCTGGTGAATGTCACCTTTGTCACGTATGATAAGATTGATACATTGAAACCAGGAAATTGTGGGCAAAAATCACGACTTGGACAGTATGAGAAATACGCAAATAATTCGAGCATTATCTTCAGCTGTGTGTGAAAAATTTAAGTCGTCAAATTAAAAAATCTACATTTAACATAAATGTTTAATTTCATCGTATTTTTGAAGCGATGTTTGCTTAATTATGTTATAAAACTATATATAAATGTACACACATATTATATGTTACGTGTATGTACTATCACGCCGCATCGTCTCTATTGATAGAAAAGGGTGGTGAAAAATAAAACAAAGTGCAAAATTGATGTAAGACAATAAAATACATCAATTCATGTACAGTCCCGGCGGTACGTAATACACATCGTTTGTAGAGTGTCGTCTCTGTCGCACGATGCGCTAACAGTCCGGTCCGGTAACGACTGACAAATCGCGACGTAACACGTGTATGAATGACAGAGACGACGCTCTACAAACGATGTGTATTACTTGCCGCCGGGTACTGTGACACTGTTAAAAATAAATTTCACATTGGCTATACATATGTGTACATACATACATACTATTACGTAATTTCGCTATCGGAATAGGCAGAAGAGAGAACGCCAGACTTTCCTATCACGACACACATTCGCCTCTTCTACATCAATACAGACCTACAGTACTCGGCGGTAAGTAATACACATGGTTTGTAGAGCGTCGTCTCTGTCATCATCTCTTAAAACTATATTTGACACACACGCCATACTATGTACATATATTTTTGGCATTTGCTACTTCACGGTCGAAAAAAAACATCAAGCACCGAAAGAATAACTTACTCGTTTGATGTTTCGTCTTCAAAATAACACCAAAAAAGCACTCAAGTAATTCAGGTAAATAATGCCCAAAATACGCTATTATTACCTTTCATAAGTATTATTACCTTTCATAATAATAAGCATTCAGCACTTTTAGAAGGAAGTTAGCGCAAGTTTGCCCTAACGGCATTTATCCGAGAAATATGAAAACTTTCCGAAAAATGTTATATGCATAATGTACTATATACTTATTTCAAGTGCCAGAAGGCTTGGGTAGTGGAAGCCTTTAAGATTCCTTCATATTTATTTATTTAAAAATTTCATGGAAATAATATTGATAAAATGAAAATTTATATAGCACCGTTTAGAAAGCAGACTCTCCTCAAGGCGCCCTAACTAGGGATTCGAACCTATTCTCATAATTATTTTAGAATACAGCTGATAATTAAATATGCTTCTAAAAATCTATATTGTTTATGATTTTTATAAAACGTTAAATTCAGGAACGTAATTTATTTTGTAATGAAGCTTTGTGAATAATTAAAAACTTCAAACAATTTTCAATCAGTATAAATCTTAAAACCTAAAATGATTAAATATTGAATTGTATAACACTTTCGTTGTAAACAGTACAACCTGACGGGCTTATTGTCATGTGGCAATATCTTCCAACCAACCAGAAAGATGTTATAGAGCAGTGGTCCCCAACCTTTTTGTCGCCGCGGACCGGTCAACGTTTCATAATTTTACCGCGGCCCACTGGGGGGTGGAGGGGAGGGGGGAGACATTAAATTTAGTTTTTTTTTAAATTTAATAACAATATATTTGTACAATATATAATAATAAAATTTACAACTGTGGTACATAAGTTATAGTGACAAATAATAGTAGAGAAAACACAAGGTTTGTGGGGAAAATGAAGAAAAAATATATAATAACAATGAAGGATTATTAAGTTTCAGATAATTTTTTAATTTTCTTTTGGATTCATGGGTATTTTCAATATTTTTAAGGTTCAACGGAAGGTTGAAAGTATTTTTTTCCAAGATAGAGAAAATAATTTTGAGAATGCTTAGGGTTTAATATCGGGATTTTAATGTTATTCTGATATCTTGCAGATATATTAACTTGAAAGCCGCATGCGGCATGCATATGGTAGTGTGGTGTTGTTTTATTTCGAAGGTATTGTCGGAAGGTTGGTGGTAACTTAGCGTGAAGGGGTTTTCAACGGAATAATTATTTTAAGCTATAATTAAGTTTTATTGGGTATGTTCGATTTTTCAAAAGTAATTTTGATTTTTAAGCAGGCCCTTGCGCGGCCCAGTACCATTTGGTCCACGGCCCGGTACCGGGCCGCGGCCCGGGGGTTGGGGACCACTGTTATAGAGGACTTAAGTGAATATCAGACTAGAATCCATTTTGAAAATTTTGGGTTCCAACGAGAATCGAACCCGCAACCTCCAAGTGGGGAGACAAGCGTCTTACCAACTAGACCACGGAGGACGTAATCATATTTTATGGGGTTAATGAATATACATGAAAAAAATATTTATGACAATACGTCTTGTTCAAACCCTGATTTTTCTCAATATTCCTGTATACCACAAAAACTTGGACAGTAAAGGCCAGAGAAAGATCAAGAATAAACTCTTTCGAAACGTGGTACTTTAGATGATTACTGGGTGGATCATGGAAGAAAAAAGAAACAAGTGCCTTTATAGTAGAAGAACTTAACATCTCAGGAGAGGCTATAGAGATTATGCACTCGGTGCATTTCGCGCAAGAAGACATGGAGACTCAGGGTCACTGGCAATGCAGAGGGTCGCAGGAGTAGAAGTAGATTACCTGTTGGAACGACCAGGTGAAGAGTGAAGTAATACGGGTCTGCCATTGCCACAGGCTCTGTGGATAATGTAATGCCGGGAGAACGAGAGAAGAACGCGCGCAACAAACAGCAGTTTCAGAGTGGGTCAAGTTCCTCAAAAATGAAATCACGACATAGAAGAAGCAAATTCATATGACAGTTGTCTTTCTTTTTCTTCTTTTTTTCTTCTTCTCCCTTCCAATTAACCAGCTTTTTTCATAATTATTATAGGTAACCATGACAGTGTCTTAAACTCTTTTGAACGCTGTTGAGAAGATTTTGGTCTCTAAACGGTACAATATATTAATTATCCTTAGATTATTTTATCATTATTATAGTAATAGAAAATAATATTTGAAAAAAAGTAACACAAATGAAAATCAATCTCTAGGAAAATAGGCATTAGGATGGGAATTGTGTGCGAGTAAAAGACGAGGAATATTTTTAGGTAAATCATTCTTGAGTAGCTTTTTTTTAATATCGATAAGGATAAAATACATCTGATTAAGCCAGGAAGATCATTCCAAAGTCAAGCCGAGTGAAACGCAAAATATGACGTGTGGAATGATGTGTGATGCGCCGAAGTACAAAGGATTCTGCAGTCATCAGTTCCAAAGGACAGTCTATCCACAGAAAGAAAATTGAATTTTTCATACTGAGGACAACTTGGAATGTTTAATTCGCCAAAGATGATTAACAGAACGACACTTTTTGACACCATTTTAAAACGGAAGTGACCTTGGATTGACGACGGTTCAGTTACTACAAAATGGGGTAGTGGAAGGTGTTTATGTAATGTCAAGAGTCAAGCATTTTCTCATTAACGCGGATGCTAATTAACTATTGTAATATACGAGTAGGTACATATGACTTGTTATCGTCACTTTGCGTACATCTGCGTAATTGATAAGAAATACTTTGATTGTTAACAGAGATCACGCAATAATTGCTAATAGAAATCAAAATGATAGATCACATCTGTGACTATTGTCATGTGAAGTGGGTTTTACGGTTATAACAATTGTATTTTAAACCTTCTGAGTACAATAATTTATCAAACGTATTTTTAATTTAAATATAATTAAAGACTTCACTTCGACAGATAAAACATATATTCAAAAGTGATATTATTGTTGCTCTTAAACGACACGTCTTCGATCAGTGTGTGCTCCTGACAGTGACATATGCATGTGAGACATGGTATTTGACGGCAGGTTCCATACAAAAGCTAAAACTAAAAGAAGTCCGAACTGAAGCATGCTTGTACTGACAAGACGTGGCAGAATACGAAATATATGGATTAGAGAACAAACAAGAGTTAAGGATGTGATAGTAAATATAAGAGAAACAAAGTTATGGACAGGGCACGTTGAAAGAATGAAAGACATTCGAGGTTTTCCAATGTTATCTGCGAGACAAAAAGCGTCAAAAAAAAAGACCGAAGATGCGCTGGAGGGATGACATGCGGAAGATTGGCAGTCTAGCGTGGCAGAGAAGTGCCCAGAACAAAAAAAAAAGAAATGGCGAGTATTGGGGGAGGCGTTCACTCGTGGAGCAGACAACAGGTGATGGTAATGGTAAAGAGAACAATATGTATAAAACGATCTATTTTTTAATAATTATCATTAAATTTATAAAATTTAACTTTCAAGGGTCACAAGACATAAATAAAGAGTTACTAGATTGTGCGATTGACGCAGTGGCATTTACTGTAGGAGGTTGTCAGTTGGAATATTACTGAATTTACCATTGGGCAAAATATTTCAACATTATCTACTTCAGTGTCAGTGAAACCTTTTGGAATCTTCTTATTCCACATGGTATAACCCTTAAATGACGCAGGGCAGGATGGCAAGCTACTCGTATGTCACCGTTTTTCCCATGATATGGTGAATGAGAAATCTTCAATTCTACTGGAACAGTGGAAGTATAGAAACAACTATTTACAAGTCCTGTGACAATTCAAAATACGTAAATATGCGATGTTTTCTAATATAAAAAGTATAGAATTTGTGGCAATCCTTATAATACAGGATGCATGACAAACCGCATAACTTATAATCGATCCAAGATTTATATTTTTCCTGGGAGATAAGGCATACATACCTTCACATTTATTCGTATGGTATTCTTCAGCCTATTCGAATCAGTGATTGAAACATATTGAGGAGCTTGGCCGGGAGAAATATTGCCTTCGGTCCCATTAATCGAGCCTTCGGGTTCGAACTGGAGTAGGCACCAAACTCAATCGTAATCACACGTATTAGCAATGAAATACCGCACGTGAAAAAACAACATCACTCAAATATGACTTGTGCGTGTGAATATTGTTACCATACAAACTTTTTTACCAAGCCGAGTCTGTTATTTTTTTCGGACACAATCTGGAATCGAACCTGAAGTAAATCGTAATACCATCAAGATCACGGAGATTGTCACTTTCACCTTAACATTTCGATACATTGATAAGACTTTTTCAAGATTCAGATCCCCATAGGTGTCGTCAAATTAGTGAATATCACATTTTCACAAGGGAGCTTTAATGGAAAATTATGAGTACTTTGCTTTATTCGTGTCTCTATTGGTCTGAAAACAGATTGGAACCTTTTTACAAATTAATGGGTAATAATAGGAATCGAACCCCCGGCTTTAAAGAAAGGCGACCAATTAACTAGGCCAGGAAGGTTGTTAAACATATTAAATAATAATAAAATAATTAAAGAACAATAATTTATTTTAATTTTAAGGCTAAATTGCGACTGCATCTGCAAGAAGTTTTAAGTGGATATGTTAACAAGTGCAAGTCACGTAAATCAAAAAAGAGATTTTTCAACATTTGAGGTACAGCATATGCTCTAATTTGTTCCTGTGTTACAAAGCACTCTAGGGTAACCGAACATGAATACCACGCTAACTGATGAAGTATGTCTTAATTGTTCCTGCGTTACAAAGCACCCTAGGGTAACCGAACATGAATACCACGCTAACTGATGAAGTATGTCTTAATTGTTCCTCCAAGTTGATGGTTTTCTCTCGGAGTGTCGGTCCGATTTACGGACACCTTACTCCTTCATCTGGTCTGTTTGAACGGGCTTGGTATATTTTACGGAGATTTGGGTGGTGGGTTGTAAAGAATTTTTTTTTTTTTTTTATAGATGTGAGGAAAGGATAGGATTACATAAATTAAAGTTATAAATACATATACGTTACTTATTAATATACTTATATTTTTATATGTCACGAGCGTTGATTAATATGTATACAGGGGAGAAAAGATAGAGATATATAAATAATATGCTATAATATATATACTATGAAGACGGGGAGGAGTAACGCTGTGACTTATAATATATATTTACATAGATAAATATGGGAATAATATGTGTGCCTATCTTTGCAGATTAGGGTATGTCGCGCGGTGTAGTGAAAGGGAGTTTAGGGCCTCACGGGCTGCGGTCATTGCCGTTTCAAGGTTTTTCATAACCGTCTCGATAAGTTCTTGCGACGGGTATTCATGGGTGGGTTGTGGGGGTTGGGGACGGGCGTTTTTCGCGATGCTTGCGTAAGTCGCGGGAGGATTAGCACTCAACTCTGGCTTTGCCAGAAGAGGGAAACGCCTGGGGAATTCAGCGGCTGATGGTGGTGCGGGGAGGTGGACCCGTGTTTGATTTCGCGGCTTCGGAAAGGCTGGACAGCCTTTGTAGCTAGCCGCGTGTGCACCTGTGCAGTTCGCGCAAGAAGCGGGTGTGTCGCGGGGCTTAATACATTCCGCTGTACGGTGGTTTAGCCCACATTTGACGCAGACGTGGGGGGCGTGACAGCTTCCAGCGCTATGAAAAAATTTCTGACAGCGATCGCACTGTCCCGGGGAAGATGACTTTCTTAACTCCTCCACAGAGATCATCATATCGAAGATCTCGTGCAGGTCGTTATAAATGCGCTTTCCTTCCGGTGATTTGGTGAGTTTTACTATCACCAATGGAAGGATTTTCCTCCTCCGGTCCTTCATCCTGAAGACGTTCAGGACCGGGTACTCACGGGTAATTGTTCCTGTGTTACAAAGCACTCTAGGGTAACCGAACATGAATACCACGCTAACTGATGAAGTATGTCTTAATTGTTCCTGCGTTACAAAGCACCCTAGGGTAACCGAACATGAATACCACGCTAACTGATGAAGTATGTCTTAATTGTTCCTGTGTTACAAAGCACTCTAGGGTAACCGAACATGAATACCACGCTAACTGATGAAGTATGTCTTAATTGTTCCTGCGTTACAAAGCACCCTAGGGTAACCGAACATGAATACCACGCTAACTGATGAAGTATGTCTTAATTGTTCCTGCGTTACAAAGCACCCTAGGGTAACCGAACATGAATACCACGCTAACTGATGAAGTATGTCTTAATTGTTCCTGTGTTACAAAGCACTCTAGGGTAACCGAACATGAATACCACGCTAACTGATGAAGTATGTCTTAATTGTTCCTGCGTTACAAAGCACCCTAGGGTAACCGAACATGAATACCACGCTAACTGATGAAGTATGTCTTAATTGTTCCTGCGTTACAAAGCACCCTAGGGTAACCGAACATGAATACCACGCTAACTGATGAAGTATGTCTTAATTGTTCCTGTGTTACAAAGCACTCTAGGGTAACCGAACATGAATACCACGCTAACTGATGAAGTATGTCTTAATTGTTCCTGTGTTACAAAGCACTCTAGGGTAACCGAACATGAATACCACGCTAACTGATGAAGTATGTCTTGATTGACTTTTATTGGTCATGAATTATAATTAATAAACTGTATTGTGTATTTTGAACAATAGGTATAGTGCGTCCAATATTCACACGTGCTCTAGAAAAGCATCATGTAAAAATGATGCATTTCTAGAGCACGTGTAACGTCATTATGAAGTAATTGAAAATGAAGACGCAGCAAACAATGACGAAGGAATGCAATTCGCCAATCATTTCGGTGGACGGATGATTTTATTTTGCAATCGTCGGAAAACATCGTTTAAGGATCTCTAAAACATTGGTATTGTTATTAACTTGATATATGTTATATTATACGTTAAATATAGAACACTCTAAATGGTTTTGACATGTAGAAAGAATGAACAAAGAAAGATTAGCAAAACAAATATATAATGCAAATGTGAGTGGATGGCGTGGTAGTGGAAGACCAAGGAAAGTATGAAAAAAGGAAAAGTAGAAAGTTAGAGAAATCGTAGGAATTGTATAAGGTGTATGGATGTAGAAAATCATACATTAAATTTCATTTTTCATAAAAGAAAATAGTGTAGCAACCATATGACATCACAATGGCTTTATAAGTTGTAATAAATATTTCATTAGTCAATTTGGTGTGAATTCTTTCATTGTATTGTATTTTTAGGATCAAATTCTGCGTCAATGAATTCAAAAGATTTATCTTGAAAATTATCAAATAAACGAATCGGTATGATCGTGTGCTGAGAGCAAAGGATATCCTAACCTTAAAGTATATAATAAAAAAAATGGAAGCCTTTATCCAAATATTTAAAAAACCAGAGATGAAATGAAGGAGTTAAATATTGAAAACTCGATAACATATCGTGAAGTTACTGCCAAAAGTGATAACATATCGTGAAGTTACTGCCAAAAGTTGATATGTGATAAAAATATATTAAAGAAAATGCTCAACTTCACACATGTTACACAATAAAATTAATCTTTCATACCACGAAATATATCCACACTAATAATGGAAATATATATTTCTGACAAATTTAGTAACCAATACATTAAATGTATTACAGAAACATCTTATTATTTGAATTGTGTCATTTCTTAAAATTAATCAGAGATCAAAGTAAATCGCCAAAATCTACCCCAGTTAGGGTGGTGTAGTGAGGGGTGAGGCAGAGGGGTCAGTTGTTACCGAGTGCAGGGTTAAGAGGGGCGCAAAGTGAGGAACCAAAAGCAATTTTTGTTTAAAAGCTTTTCCTTAATTTTGTCAAACTCTATAAGCGTCAGACTATTTTTATCCAAAATTCCAAACAATTTTGTTTGTGCTTTAGCTCGCACTTCGGACATGGAAACTACAGGACAAACTATTTCAAATAATGAAACTATAGTAGTATTAATACTGATTTTTTAAGAACGATGTAGCTTTGTGTTAGTATAATTCATAATTGAGCGCATTCATTGATAATTTTGTTATATAACATATATACAATACACGTAACACAGGAATATTATGATTTATGGTGTATACAGAACACTTATAAAACACTTAAATGCATTTATGTTACAGGCTTTGTGTTTGCAGTTGGGCTACAACCTAATTCCGAAACAACAACAAAATGAATATAACATATGAAATGATTAAGCACAAACAATTTTGGTTAAATGATCACATGTTTTAAGAATTTTCACGAATAAATCAGAGTGTAGAGAGAAACATGCTTTATACTTTTACCCTTTAAAATGCAACTATCTGGCACAAAGTATAATGTCAATTTCCCAATAAAGGAAATTATACGAGTATATTAAAATCACAACTTAAAAGATTTATAACTCTCAACAGATATGTAGAAAAATAACATTTATTTGCAGCTTCACATAGAATATTTAATAAAATGCATTACGTAATACGAACTTAAAATATGTAGAAAATAAGATAATCGGACCTACAAGTCTGGAAACTTGGCCTAGTTAGGCGACTAAGTAGGTGATAAATGACCATTTATGTTCTATATGTAATGACACTTGGACAGACGGTTTTTTCTAGATTATATCTAGGTGCGAGCAGTGCACAGTAGAGCGATTTGTTGTGTTTTATAGCTCTAACTGAGTATTTGGGATCGCATTACGAAACAATACAGCAGTGTCGAGCATTTTAGGGCAAAGGGCGATACTCGGCGACCGAGACCATTCCAAATATGTACCTACGTTTCTTTTCAATTTATTATTAATTTATCACATAAGATTCCTTATTGAAAAAAATAATTTTCAAAATATTATTGATAAAACAAATTATTGTACAATTATTAGCTTCTTTACACACTTGGCTTAGCTCATACACTTCAACCAAGGGTGCATCAATTGAGCCAACAAGATCGTGACGTTTCTTTGACGACCTCCGTGGCCTAGTTGGTAAGACACTTGTTTCCACCGAGGTTTCTGGTTCGAATTCCAAACGAAAAAAAAAGGGCATCAGTTTGGTAAAACAATTTGTCTGGTAAAAATATTACCTCTTCACGTGCGGTAGTATTACTAATACGTACAATGATAAACCGCGAGTTTCGTGTCTACTCCAGTGGTTTTAAACCGAAAGCTCGATTACTGGGACTATAGACAATATGTCTAAATTACCAATTAAGTATGTTGAGGGATACCATATGAAAGAAGAAGAATTTGCTTTTTTTGCTATAGAACTATGTTGATAGAACTATTTAAGTCTTCCCTGCATATGAATACATTTTGAATGTGTCTCGTACATTTTGTTTCATCATCAAACAATATAAAATAGGTTGTACTTGCGTATGTACTCGTATGTAATATAAAGTATTGTCATAGTTACGGTTTAATAATATTTTTTCTTTAATTAATGGCATAGAACATTTTTAGTGTTCAAGTATTATTTGACAGCAGTCACTTTTGACATGTTTATAAGACAAAATAATAATGGCAAATAATGTTCAAGATATGACTTTACCGGTGAACAGAAAATAATAATTCCTATTAGTCGTTTTGTATATCATACTCCTAAGCTTAAGTGACTTTTCCAGTCACACTTAACACCAGTTGCTTGCTACACGATATTTATAGCTACAGTCAACAACACAGCTATGCAAAATATCTCCGCGAATAATATCGGTTCTTGTATTAACTGTTTCCATATAACATAAAATTGATCGTCTGCGTGATGCTGGAAGGGTATTTGAATAAAATAATATATTAAAGAAGTACGACCTCCGTGGCCTAATTGTTAAGATGCCTGTCTCCCAACCCGGAGGTAGAGGACCCATTTTTTTTAAAAACATTCAAGTCTGATTTTCACTAATGGCTTCTTAAACGTCTTTCTGGTTAGTTGGAAGAGATTGCCACATGACAATAAGCCCGCCAGGTTGGACTGTAACAACGCAAATGTAACACAATACAAGTATGAAGAAAGACTAAGAAAAAAATATATAATGCAAATATGAGTGGAATGGTCGAGGATGACCAAAGAAAGTATGGTTGGATCAAGTGAATGATATTTTGAAAGAATATATGTAAAAAGTAAGAGAAATCAGGAATTTTATGTGAAGGTGTATGGATGTAGAAGAGGCGAAATGTGTGTCGCAATAAGAAAGTCTGACGCTCTCTCCTCTCTTCCTGCCCAAATAGGGAAATGGCGTGGTGGTATGTATGTATGTATACCATAAGATATAAAATTGATTGTATCCATGACACTGGAAGAGTACGAGTATATTAATTATTTATATATTAAAAACTACACGATTATAGGAAAACAATTGCGTTAAAAATTTTGTAGTTATAATTTAGATTTTATTTTAGACAATATGATGCTTATAAAGATAACATTATAATATATATGCAGAAAAATCAAGCTAGGAAAATGATTAATTATTTCATGGTCAAATTTAATTTAAAAAACATTCCATACTAACCTATACTCGTACAAGACGCAATTGTGTCACTCCAAATTTCTTAAAACAGGTAAACTGAGGCATGGAATCTTTTTGCATGTTTTAGTCTACATATGAATGGATTCTACATCAATTTTCTCAGTTTTATCAGTCAACGTGGTGTATAATACTCACTTATAAAATAGATAAAGGGGACATAGATCTTTGGCGGTGGAGAGGAACTTTTAAGGAAGATAAACTATGAGGCATTACGTCCACTACTCGTATGTTAAGAATTTTTTCAATAAAAAGAACTAACACTAAAAAAATAAAAAATATATATGTGGAGAGTGCGGATAGCAATATCTGTATTATTTTGGTACTTCCCCGTATCTGTGTATATAGTTAGTACGTCGCAGAAAATTTAGCAATTGAAGACGAACTACAGAGTTTGTTTATTTATTTTTGACTCGCGAGCTTTTATTAACGACACTATTTTTTACAACGCACAAGATAAAGACGGCGGGTTTATTGCTTTAAAGGCAATCTCTTGAAACTGCCCAGACAAGAGTTACACAAACATGCAATTTAGGTGGAAATAAATTATAGAAAATAAAGATCAAGAAATATATATAAAAGAGAGAAAAAATACTGGGAAAAGGGGAGATGAGAGACGAAAATAACATATAATGGAAAATAAGGAAAAAACGCTACGTCATTCAAGAGATATAGATATATTGTTGTCCTTGTTTGAAGCAAGTAAATGAAGGTGCGAATTATATACAATATAAAAAAAATTGTCGATATCTTTTTATATGTCAGTAATAGTTGGTTCGAATCCCAAGTAGAGTGCTCTTTAGACGAGTCTACTCCCTAAATGGCGCTATATAAATTGTCACTTTATTATGGGAAAACATAACTTGTAAAATGTAGCTTACGGCTTCCGATGTTTACATTTATGTATATAATGAGGCGATAAGAGTGAAATCTAATTATCAAATGTTTACATTTATGTATATAATGAGGCGATAAGAGTGGAATCTAATTATCAAATGTTTACATTTATGTATATAATGAGGCGATAAGAGTGAAATCTAATTATCAAATTAAATTTTCTTGCACTGTCCACCTAACAAGACATAAATACCTGTTCTATAGTGATTATATAGGGTTCTAAATATTTGCACATATTATAGTAAATTCATTTTTCCATTATGATTGTATCTATACACAGGGTGTCCCGTGCCTCAATGTCAAAAGCCGGTATCGAGAAAAAGGCCAGCTTATGACGGTTCAGAGAAAGAAAAAAAATCTTGCAAAAGCCTTAAAGTTTTCGAGTTATGAGCATTTCTTTGAAAATTGTGAAAGTAGCTACCCTGCGCCAAATGTTTATATGGTGTGACTACAAATTGCCATAGTTGATGATTTTAATGGTTGTATCGCAATCCTAGATAACCCTGCTATTAGTCTGAGTCCGATATAAAACAAAAAAAATTGCACGTTCGAAAAAAATTGTGTTTGTCCGATCATAAAATTTTTTATTTTTTTCAGCTAACTTTAACTCATCATACTGAAAAAATAATTTACTACGCTAACCTGGCAAATTTCATCAAAAGATGGCCTGTTTTGTCAGGATTTCAAAATGGTACAATACATACTTACTACTCCTTTAAAAATAATTTCCGTATTTAATGATGACACTTTTCAATGTAGCGTCACTACCTGTCTCATATTAACTCACGTTGAATGGTGACACTATCTGTCTGCCAGCGTATGACGGTTCAGATTTTTTTTTAAATCTTGTAAAAGCCTTATGCATTTCGAGTTATAGGCATTTCTTTGAAAATTGTGAAAGTAGCTACCCTGCGCCAAATGTTTATTTGGCGCAGGGTAGCTACTTTTCGATATTTTTTTTTCAAACTTGCAGGATTTTTTTGTTTTATATCGGACTCCGACTAATAGCAGGGTTATCTAAGACTGCTATACAACCATTAAAATCATAAAATATGGCAATTTGTAGTCACAGCTTATTATAAACATTTGGCGCAGGGTAGCTACTTTCACAATTTTCAAAGAAATGCCTATAACTTGAAAACTATTATACCATATAAGGCTTTTGCAAGAATTTTTTTCTTTCTCTGAACCGTCATGAGCTGGCCTTTTCCTCGATACCGGCTTGACGTTGAGGCACGGGACACCCTGTATATCTATGTATAAATAATTTAAGACTAATGAAATATAAATTAGTTATTTATTTATTTATTACCGGTTTGTAATTAAATGTTTCCAATTATATGATGCAATTAGTTCGAGAGAAATTGTTGAGTAATTGCAGGATGCCATAAACAGAAAATATATTTTCTTTGCATACACAAACTAAAATATAACTGATTCTTGCGGCCAGCGCCGGAGTGGCTTTTTTATTTTCTTTCATGGTGTAGAGACCCGAACACTCAAGATAGAAGACTGATGAAGTGGGGGAGGCGGCTCCTGCGGTTTTCATAGACAGCAAGAAGAACCAATCAATCGATCTTGAAAAACTTACACGTGTCTCTATATGCTGTGTTGAAGAAAAACAAAGATAATTTGATCTCAGGTACTTTGGACACAACGCGCGGAGGAAAAACGACAGCTTTAAGAGATCTTTTCTGTCTGAAAGTGTAAATATCGGAAGGAGCAGAGGGCGGTTGTTTATCTGAGAGAGTGATCAGGCGAAAGAATCAATGGGATTCATATTCTAAGAGATTCATTATAAAATAAGAAATTCCTCACACTGGAGGGGTTTCGAATAGGGGTATGCGAGTCACGATCCTCACAATTGAGAGAATGACATAAAAGAAAGAAGGAAATATATTTTAAGAATCAACCTTCGTGAAAAACGACTTCTAAGACTTAAATTCCACCCGGGGTTTTCGGGTTCGATTCTCGATGATACCAAAAAAGGGTTCCAGTCTGGTCGAGTTCGTCTGGTAGTAATACTCAGGAACGCTAGAGGTGTGTAAGTTTTATTGAGTCTTGAAGAACTGTGAATTTCGTGCTTACGAGTACTACAGTAACCTAAACCTGAAGGTTTTAATGACAGAACCGAATACAATGTTGTCATGTTCTTCAAAATGTCCGCATCATCAATTCGGATATGTTATACCTTAAGACTAAATAAATACAGTTTGTAAAATGTTTCACAATCCAGATGTTGACTACTTATTAACAACGATAATGTAGAATCCGCTCAAACAACGCCATAAGAACACAAAGATGAGAGTTGGTCTCTCTCCGCAAAATTTAAATGGGATAAAAACATTATGGATAACATTGTATGCCGTGATTCATGGAATAGACCGAGTACACGTGTAGTAATAATTCTATCCATAATCAGTTAGCACGTGTAACAGATCTTCTATTGCGCGTTACTCAATTTTCAAATCCTGATAAACAAATGACACTGAATCAGGAAACACCATTCACGTAGGATCGAGGCTTTTGAGATGTGGATTTACAGATCCTGGACAAAACATGTCACAAATGTGGAAAGTATTGCTCGTATGTACGAGGGTCACCTAGAAAGTAAGGTTACAAGAGCTCCTGAGGCCGGGTGAAATTTTTTGTTTCGAAGTTGGCGCCCCTGGCGTGTAGGGGGGATACTAACGGTCAGTTTGTTTGGTCCCGCGTGTTTGTCGGTCATTTTGTTCAATCACAGTAAATTCTTCCGTTGGAGAGGTCGTCGCGCGCTCCCGCCACTTCCCGTCAGTGCGAGATCCGCGCGGTCATCCATTTTTTGACTTTGCAGAACAATACCGCCGCGAATATCCATCGGAAGCTTGTGGAAGTTTATGGTAGTGGTGTGATGAGTCGACAACATGTCACGAAGTGGGTTAGGTTGTCCAGAGAAGGCCGTACTGATACTCACGACGAGGCAAGGCAGTGATATATGACGAACTTGTGCAAAAAATTTAAGAACAAGTGCGAAATGACCGCCATGTGACGCTTGACGACCTTCACGAAGAATTTCCTGATATTTATCGAAGTCTCCTTGGTGGTATTGTGTCGGAAAAACTTGGTTACAAGAAGTTGTATGCGAGATAGGTGCCCAGAATGCTCACACCGGAGCACAGTCAAAATCGCGTGACCACCGCGCGTGAATTTTTGGATCGTTTTGCACAGGAGGGAGAAGCTTTTCTGGACTCTATCATGACGGGGGATGAGACGTGGGTGTATCACTACACCCCAACAATTTTCCAGCGATCAGGAGGTCGAGGAAGCTGTGAAGAAGTGGCTGAAAGAGCTGGCGGCGGAAGTCTATGACACTGGCATACAAAAGCTGGTGCCCTGATTACAGAAATGTCTCGATCTCGACGGCGATTACGTTGAAAAATTGTTTAATATATATTTGAAGTATCCTGTGAATTTCAATTAAATACAAGCATTTTTCGATCCTACATAAATGTTGTAACCTTACTTTCTTGATGACCCTCGTATAAGAACTATAACTTAGAACTTCTTAAAACTATAAATGTTCGCAAGTTGCAGTATTTCGGTCAAATAATGAGTGGCACAAGATATTATACATTATTACAAAACTGATCATCCAGGCAAAAATAAATAGCAAACGATACAGAGGAAGCCCCCACATTTCTCAGTCAAGAACCTTCGGGAATAATTTGGGTTCAACGAGTCTTCCAGGAGCTTTGTCTGGTGGCGGGGCCTTACTTATTCTGAATAGAACTGCTTCGGATATTGCCATATTTCATAATACAAAATTAAAAGAAAATTCTCTTCTAAAACTGGGAACGCTGGAAAGTACTCATCAACCTACCCAATAAGTATTGAATATTTTATTTTGAATTATATAAATTATTGTTTGATGTTGAAAATGCAAATGTTATTCGGTTAAGCTTGTATTGTGAGTAAAAATTTAAAAAAAAATACTAAAATTACATTTTAGTAATTTACTTTAATAATTTATATTACATATATAAAAGTGCCCGGCGGTAAGTAATACACATCGGGCTTAAGAAAGAGACTGTCGGCTATAATCGGCTAACTTCGGCTTTGTAGAGCGTTGTCTCTGTCATTCATACACGTGTTCCGTCGTGATTTGTCAGTCGTTGTCAAGCGACAGAGACGATGCTCTACAAAGCCGAAATTAGCCGATTATGGCCGACAGTCTCTTCCTTAAGCCCGATGTGTATTACTTACCGCCGGGTAACTTACATACCATCACGCAATTTCCTTGTCGGAATAGACGAAGGAAATAGAGCGACAGACTTTTCTATCCCGGCACATCCTTAGCCTCTTCTACACCCATACACCTTATATAACTTCTACGATTTCTCTAACTTTCTACTAGTTATTTATATTACAAAACAGTTCTCTTTTAAGATAAGAATGAATTTTTCAATTTCACGTGTGATTTTCTTTAATGAATTGAGAAATAATTATCGTTAACACAATCTTTAATATTGATGAACGTCTAAAAGGATTATGCTATTAATATAAATGGACCAGAAGTTAGTTCAACAAGTTAAACAAATAACGTATCGTTTTATTATTCCTGATTGTTGATTTTTTGCGAGCACCTACTCAAACGATGCGACATAACATATGATACAAATTTTATCATTCGTGCAGTGGTTTGATGCACGCAGGCAGTGTGGGGGCGGTGGCGTGACCGATTGTTTTTACAGAAAACATCGCGCATAGAGATGTCTATTTTTGTGTTTAGCAATAGAAAAGAGAAAAACGTCATTAACTTTGAAATAAAATCGATACATTCAAATTAACAGGTCCGAGTATTGTATAATATTTTTAACCAACTACAGACGAGTGACTTGATCAAAAGTGAAAAAGTTTTAAATGTAGATTTTACACATAAAACTGTGGTGTATGATTTTTTTTAGCTGTCACTGATAAAGAATCACAATTCAAAAATTAAACAGTAACTTTTTAAAACAAAACAGTACTATTATAGTTATCTCTTTTCATTTGTCGTCATCTTCAGATTTTACACATATATGACACGTTTAAATATACTCGTACATATTGATTAATACGACATTATAATGACGTAAAATGATAAAATTAAATTAGACTAGATAAGAAAAATGCCGATACCATTTTTAAAGAACGTCCATAATTGGTATTTTATTCCGCTTATTATTTTGTCGCATCTGTTATACAATAATGAGCATGTGTAGCTAATACAAATATGATCAAGACAATATGGAGTAATTTCGTTCTGAAGATGATTTTTTTGGCTGCTGGACCAGATACAAAATCCGTAAGCAATTTTTAAAAAATGTCCAAAATTACTATTTTATTCCCCTTATTATTTTGTCGTATCTGTTATATGATGAGCATGTGCAGTTAATACCAATGTAATCAAGACAATATGGAGTAGTTTCGTTCTGAAGATTATTTTTATGGCTGTTGGACAAGGTACAAAATCCGTATGCAATTTTTAAAAACGTCCGAAATGACTATTTTATTCCCCTTATTATTTGGTCCTATCTGTTATATGATGAGCATATGTGCAGTTATTACAAATATAATCAAGACAATATGGAGTAATTTCGTTCTGAAGATGATTTTTTTGGCTGCTGAACAAGATACAAAATCCGTAAACAATTTTTAAAAAACGTCCAAAATGACTATTTTATTCCCCTTATTATTTTGTCGTATCTGTTATATGACGAGCATGTCCAGGTAATACCAATATAATTCAGTAGTATAAAACCTATCAAGGCATTCTTACCTAATCATAAAAGGTCGTAGTTGTAGAAACACGTTTTAATAGGGCGCAGTATCATCATAAAGATTTTGCCGTTGTTGGTTCTGTGGCGTGGAATGGTCTGTCTCTCAATGTAAGAGATATGAGTGGCATTTACACATTTTAAGCACCGGAAGACAGCATTCTTTGGGAGAACTTATCAAAACTGATGACTATATATGAACACTACACGCATACACTACACTACACCTAAAGCTGAATGTGTTACTATTACACATCGGAAGATCTATTATACAACAATTTCTTTGTAATTCGTCTTCCCTTGGTAAGTTTTTCTGCGGTATTCTTGCCAAATATGTTTTTCTGAACCTATGAAGATGCGGGGAAGTAGCCAATCTATTGGCCGAAGCCACCGCCTTTCTATTTTTACACTCAACTTATATATTTTGTAGTATTTTTGATGTCTATAATAGCGGGTTCGAATCCGAGTTATAGCGCCCTTTATAAGAGTCTACTCTCTAAACAGCGCTGATATAACATAATATTTGAAAATCTATTTAGTATGTTACATATTATATAATTAAAACACCTTAAAAACAAAAACTGTCACTTATATAAAACAGCACTGTTTTATTCCACCAAAAAATGTATTGTGCTCCCAACCAGTTTCATGTTTAACAACTCATTTTCGGGAGCAATTTGCAAAAGACTTCCATTTAATTTTCACGCAGTGTTGACGCAGATATATTAAAAAAGTTGATGGTAGGTTGGAAGAAGATTGTGCATATCAATGAGCCCACCATATGAACCATATGTATACAAGAAAATAAATGGATTATAAAAAAATCTTCTTTTAGACTTTTATACGAGTACTAGATAAATGTTTTTCGTACATAGCAGAATTTTAGAAACAGTTTATCAGGATTCTATGTACAACAGAAGCGACCTTTGTTACTCGATTAACATTAAAATGTATAAACTTATCTTAAACGTCACTAGCAAATAGTAAATAAATGTAGTAATTGCGTAGTTTAAAATGTTTTTTACTTCGTAATGCCTATTGAAATATAAACCGGAAATTACAAAATAATATTTGAAAAGTTATAATAGTTTATAACAATTTGAAGAATTACGTTATTTAAGTAGCTTTTTCTCAGATGATACGAGAAAGACGACCTCCATGGCCTAGTTGGTAAGACGCCTGTCTTCCAACACGGAGGTTGCGGGTTCAAATCCCGCTGGAACCCAGATTAAAATAGGATACCAGTCTGGTTTTCACATAAGGCCTAACATCTTCGTGGTTAGTTGGAAGAGATTACCACATGGCAATAAGCCCGCCAGGTTATACTGTATACAACGAAAGTGTAATACAATACAATACAAATAATTGCGAGGGATATCGTACGGCGTGTAACGATAGGAAACAAAGTCAATGTGGCACTAAATCACATATACTCGTTTATGACAGTAACAAAATCTGCTAAGATGATAGTCCACAACAGTATTTAAGTACAAACATTGATGTATGCGAGTTAAATGTGGATATGTTAAAAAGACTGAGAAGAGCCGAATAAATGCCGTAGAAATGTGTACATTTCAATGTAATACAATGTACGGGTGAAAATGTATGACACAATACGGAATTAAATTATTAAGGATGAATGTTAACTTAAGGTTGATGTATTTAGTAAGATAAAGAAGAGCGCTCTAAAATGGCATGGGCACGAGGAAAGAATGAATAAAGCAAGACTAAAAAAACAAATATACAGTGCAAAGTGAATGGAAGAGGTAGTAGAAGACCAATGAAAGAATGGTTGGAACAAGTGAATGATATTTTGAAAGAAGGAAATGTGAAAAGTCAGGGATGCCATGGGAGTTGTATGATAAAGTATATGGATGTAGAAGGGGCGAAATATGTATGGCGCGAAAAGAGTCTGGTTCTTTCTCCTCTTTGCCTACCCCGACAGGCGTGATGGTACGTACATATGTGCCAAATAATATTGTACATCTGATTTGGCGGAAATTGAAATGTACCTGTTGTTAAATCCAGGAGGGTCCTTCTCCGGCATTTCTTTAATCTTAGCTTGATTGGGAGACTGACTATTTTATTTCATCAATAATCTATAGCATTTATATTATTTGTCCTACAAGTATAGTATAACGCCGTATTCTCGTCGCCCTCGAGAAAGATTTAAATATATCTTACTTACTCAAGTCTTGGATTGTTGATTTAATTAAATTAATTATATTATTTTTTTCTTTCCATGTTGTAGTATTTCCATGTATCCGTGGCCTAGTTGGTAAGATGCTTTTCTCCCAGCCCGGAGGTTGCGGGTTCCATTCCCGTTAGACCCCAGATGTTTTATTCCAGTCTGGTTTTTACTTAAAGCCTCTTTGACATATTTCCGGTTGTTTGCAAGATATTGCCACATGTCAATAAGTCCGCCAGGTTATACGATACACAACGAAAGTGTAATACAATATAATTGGTATTTTCGTGCAACATATTTTGACAGACATGTGTATCCTGAATTGTTATTTTTTTTTTGGAAGATGATATTTTTTTGTATAATTGTTATTGTAAAATGTAAAAGACATTTAACTGACATTTATTGTGTGAATAAATATACAAGCCGGAATGGGCGCATCCCTATTGAATTTCGATATTTTAACACATATTATTGTAAACTTAAACAATATGAACAAAGAATTCACCTTAAAATAAAACCCACAATAATACCCAAAAAAGGGTTATATTCTGGTTTTAAAGAATTCTGATAACCAAACACGCATGCGCTAGACATGTTTACTATGTTAAAACCGAAAACTTTGATAAATCATTATAAAAAATAGAGAGAACATATTCGCAGAGAACTAGAGCAGATGACATACTTTTTTGTTTTTATTATTGAGCATTACAAATCGTATATTTTTTACACGATTGCTTTGTTTGTCCAACAAAAATGAGCCGCCCTTAAATGACTGACAGATGTCTGTTTTATTTCACCACACAAAATATATTTCACAACCGTATACAAGATAAACTAAAATATAGAACTCGGCTCATCGAGATACCGTCTATTTTTAACGTAACCGTAATGCGTGTAGTTAGTAACACCTCGAAGTGGGGTATATATTTGTTTAATAAAAACGCTGCACGCGATATTGGACTCCGGTGCAGTTCAAGTATCAGAAATAAGAGTTTAATTTTGACTGAGTTATAGCATACACGTGGTATTCAGCTGATCGCTAAGGAAAACAGGTTTAAGTCAAGAGACAAGGTTCTTTAACGGAATAACGTTTATAAATGTACCTTTAACAGTATATGGTTGAATCTGGTCATCATTACTAACTTACATACAAACATACTACTATGTCATTTTGGAGCAGGCCGAAAAGACAGGTCTCCATACATTTATATCAATGCACATAGTCCATATCCATACCGTCCTACACGCTCTTCTGTTCTCATACTCTACCTTTCCGTCAGTTAACATTTATCCAACTATCTCCATTCTTTCGCCGGTCGACATCTTCCTCGTTCTCCATTAATTTCAGACATAGATAATTTTTATTGCAACTCATACTCTCAAAGTGGTCATACCATTTGAAGAATCCGTTTTTGATTCTTCTAAGAATATCCGTCTCAAACAAACAGCCATTCTTTATCCGATATTTTTTTACTCTATCAAACATTGTAATACCAGATTTTCTACGCAAGGTGCTCTTTTATACCACATTTATTCAGTTGTTATCCTCCTCTTGCTAATAAGTTGATTTATAATATTTTAATTTTGTATTTTAAAGTCTTCAACTTAAAATTGAAAAAAATAGTTCAGCCCAATTTTTAATCGACACAAAAGTCTTTGGATTTTTTTGTATTATGTGCAGTAGCATTTATACGAATCTCCTCTTAAATAAATATTTTACTGTAGCATTCACACAACGTATTCGGTATGAAAAATAAAATCTAAATGGACGTTTGTATACTAAAAAATATTCAACCCACATCACATATTATTTTGATGTATTGAGAATAGATATTCATAATATGTATGCAAAAATATTTAATCAATAAAATTTAATTAAGAGAATTTAGCAGGGCTGTTGAGACGGAGTCGAAGTCGTGGAGTCGGAATTTAGCATGGCTGTTGAGACGGAGTCGAAGTCGTGGAGTCGGAATTTAGCAGGGCTGTTGAGACGGAGTCGAAGTCGTGGAGTCGGAATTCTATTCTAAATTCGACCGCGACTACAATTTTTTATAATATATATTTTTTAATTTATCGCCTACATAAATGACATTATGAAATTATGAACAATGTGCCATCTAGTACAAATAGCGTGTACTATGATGAGGAATCTCCGAAGACATTGTTTCCAAAACACCTACATTTTTTTCTTATAAATACACAAGCTGGCAAAGTATTAATTTTACCTCCAGTATAAAATTTATAAAAAAAAATATTGAATATTCTATTTTTGTGAATAAAGTATCGTGAAATAATTTATAGTGCTTGTTACTGATATGGGATATGCACAATGTTTGTATACTTGAAAAAACAAACGCAATTGAAACAGGGGCGATGATAGAAAAGGGAAAGGTCAGACAGAGGTTGGTGTCCTCGTGATGGACGAATCAAAACAAGACCTTGCCACATCTGGTTAGGTAGCATAACTGAGTAGTCTATCTTCCTTGTCAAGGCGTCTCTCTACATAGCTCGGCTTGGCTCGCCTTTGTCGTCCCGGCGTATACCTTAGAATGTTTGTCCCGTATGAGTCAAATCGATGAACAACTATTCAAATCTAGAGGAATATCGTATCACAATAAATACAAATATAGGGAGTATCGGCGACCTTCGTGACCTGGTTGGTAAGACGCCTGCTTTCCAACCCGGGGAGTATAGGTTCAATCCCCGATGATACTTATTTTTTAGAAAAAGAATTCAATTTTAGTTTCTCCTCCAGATTTTGATATATGCAACGCAAATAAAACGAGATGCAATAGTCACATTGCTTTTGGTATGCACATACGAGTATTTGTAGAAGATTTATTAAGCTCGAAAATTAACACATTAAGTAAGGAAAACCTTCGCAATACTTATTTCCTATAGAAGATTGCATATTCTGTAGTAAAGCGTAAGTAGTACTTTCTTTTCTATAACTCGATAAATTTCATCACTTTAAAATTGAATTGTATTATTGATATGAGGCAATCTCTTCCAACCAACCAGAAATATGTTAAATAAAGAGGGCTTAAGTGAAAACTAGATTGAAATATTTTTTTAAATAAAATCTCAATTCAGACGGTAATCGAACCCACAACCCCCGGATTGGAAAACAGGTGTCTTACCAACTAGCTCACTGAAGTCGCTATTAAGATCAAATAGTATCATATAAAATAGAAGTTCAACAAAATATTGTTCAAGACTATAACTAATGTTTATCATATTTCCCTAAATAAAATAATGCCGATACTAATCAGGTATCGTTATATCTTAACCTTGTTTTAAGTAAATAAATATCTTGAAATATTTGTCATGTACGATAAAAGTAAGATCAAGATAACTTAAGCCTAGAACAGGCATGGCCAAACCTTTACATAGGCGGGCCATATTCTGGCGAAGAAAAGTCATCGCGGGCCAGAGAATAAAGTAAATAAATATATTGTAATTTATTTTATCAAACACTGTTCATTCCTCTTTTTGTAACGGTATAACCCTACCGGTTTCAAGGCTTTCACCTCATCATCAGGGAAGCACAAAGGTGAAAGCCTTGAAACCGGTAGGGTTATACCGTTACAAAAAGTGGAATAAACAGTGTTTGATAAAACAAATTATAATGTATTTAAACCTCCACAACGCTAATGACCTAATTATAAATAATATATTGATATATTTATTAAAAATAAATAACTACACTTCCTTGAATCTCAAAAAAGACGCTCGTTTTACTTTGTGATGTCATGTTTATAATTTTTTAATAAAATATATAAAACACTTATTTTTTATTTTTTATTCAGAACTGTTTTATTTGACTTCACTACCAGTTTCAAAAACCCCCGTCTTCTTCGTCAGGTGAAGATGAACAAAATTACGTATTATATATTATTCCTAATTGTAGTAGGTACAGGAGAGGGAGAGAGGAGTAGTGGGTAATAAGAGTCGGGGAGTAAGTAGGTGTCTAAAGGATGGTTTTTGAACGAGAAATATATTTAGCAGAGGATTATTATTGAAATTAACTTGATAACAAAAAAGTGCTTTATTTATAAACTTCCTGCTCGGTATCCCACGGCGGAGCTTTTCAGAGAGTATCAGGTCCTGAACATAGCCAATTTACATCTCAAATTTATTCTCTGGCACTACCATCGAGAGGAAGGGAAGATGCACACTCAGCAGACACACATGACACGCATGGCAACTAATGAAATGTTCACCATCCCTAGAGTTAAAACCTCTTTTGCCCAAAGGCAATATGTTTATTTGGCTCCCATTACATACAATGGCGTGCCGACTTCAATAAAGGTAAAGGTAGGAAAACCATTTAAACAGTCGATCGGAGCGTGGTTGTTATTGCGACAGGATTTTGAGTACTTGGGCTTTCAGGATGAATGACGAGTGGAAAGGATTTGTGTGAGCTCGTGAGTGTGGGTTTCTTCTTGTTGTTTTAATTTTGGTTGTTTTTGTATTTGTGTTTCTGTGTATTTATTGTTTTAATTTTTATTCTTATGATTGTATGCGGTATATTGTGGGATGAATATTTTTGGTCTTTCTGGAGTGATGGTGTGTGAGGAGTTGAATTTCGCAAGATGTTTCCGGTTGTAGTTGAGTGTCACTGTTTGTCAGGTTGATGAGAGCGTGCAACGGGGTTTTGTTTTTTTGTGTAATCAAAACTCGGAAAGAAGTTTCGATTTATTTTTTCATGCTAAATATCCTCAGTGAGATACAGGCAAAAACCTAGTTTACTGGGGATACGACAAATGAAAAGCAACAAACCCATTAAAATTGTATGTCCAAATCAAATTACCTGTTGTTTTTTTCGCAAATTGTGTACATTTCTTGTCATTTGTAATAATAAAATAAATAAAAATAAAATAAATTTTCTTAAAAAAAATATAATAACACTTCCAATTATAACTATACAAATCAATTACAGTTAATTCAAAAATAATTAATGAAAAAATAATGCTTTGTATCATTCATATTTTTACTATATCAAGCTGCATGCTTAAAGACATCCTTAATATAGTAACTTCGAAAAGGGTCTCAGTCAATAGATGTTCATTATTGAGATAGTTTGTTCGCATATATAAGTTGTACCAAATATCATACGCGTTTTCACTGCTAATTATTTCAAATAAATATTTTTTTCTATCTCTATTACAAATCCCAGAAATGTATTAACAGATACACTACACTTTTAGACTCGCTCAACTATCAGGGTATTTTGGATTCCTCTCGGGTTCCAAATTATTAAGCCGCACTCTTATGAGAAGAATCTTCTCAATATGCCTCATATCAATAATTAATCAGAGCCGTATTAACTAACATGAGAAATCTGTATAATGTAGAAAGTAAAAAAAGGCTCCTATTCGGATGATCCTGTGGCGTCTGTTATAATCCTTCCCTCGTTTCTGGATTTTTTTTATGGGCAAGCAAGTTGTCTATGTAGCACTGTTTAGTTTTTCTGAACATCGTGTTCCTGGTACATGTACAGTTTTGATGACTAATTTAATACTAGCTCGTGATATATGATCAAACCAAGCTAGTCGGTTGACTCTGTAGATAATCGAGAGATAGTATTGAATTTAGCTCAAATATCCGTGTTACTTATTTTTTTAAGATACTGCTGTGACATCAGTTCTTAGGTCCAGGATTGTTATTAACTCTATATTCTCAAGTCGAAATGTAATAAACGGAGTTACATGTCTACCATAATCCCACGTTAAATCTCGATCGTAAGATTCTAAACCTGGAGGTCAATTAAATGTTAGATTGTTAATCTTCTTTTAGAAATAAAACATATGACACATGGATTTAACTTTCCTGCATCATTTTCGTAGAAATATACAATATGATGTCAAAGGAGTGTTTGTATACATTCGCATTATTTCACTGATAAAACTATATTTTCCCTTGGACTAGGTTATCTATCATTAAGATGATTAAACTGGCGGGACTGAGTTAACTAGTTCCCTTATCAGATTAAGTTACTATTTGATAACCATAAGTTCTTTATTTCGGAACAATTAAAAGATTAAATTGAACAATGAATATCGTGTTGGGTGAAAAAACTTTAAATCAGATATATAAACTAATTGTATACGACTAAAAGTTGCAAAACAAATAACCATTTTCATTATTACATTAAAAAAATTACTAAAGCTACAATTTTAAATAAAACAATAATATTATGAACGGAGACAAAAGGCTCCTTTAAAAAAACCAAACAGCAGTTCAATAGAATCAACGTCTCTCGCTCAGAGTCCAAGTTTCCGCGCCAAACATGGATATTGCGAAGATAAAAGACTTAAGTAGTCGCATCGGTGATAGTTCTGCTCTTTCATATATTTTCTTGCTTTGTCATAGTATTTTTGCCATTCTAGTTATTTTTTCCACCTCAGCCTCGCATCCTAAATTGTTGGTAATACTGGATCATAAGTAAATAAAGTCAGTAACCACTTCCAGACATTATTTGGTGGCAGTTTGTTACTGCGGTATATTAGAATTAACTTAGTTTTTGATCTTTTGATTTCCAGACCCAGGAGCTTACTTTCGTGTTCCGCCATTTCTTCTTCTGATGTGGCAATCAATGTCGTGTCATCTACATAAATCAAATTTGAGAGCTTTCTTCCACCAATAACAATTCCGCCGTCCCAGTCCTCAAGTGTTCTCCTCATAATAAATTCTCCATATAGGTTAAACAAATCGGGAGCGAAGATCAACCCTTACCGTACACCCATTTGCACTTAAAACTGATTGGACTTGATATTGTTGACCGCAGACCTATGTTGCTATAGTGACCTAATAAGGTTCGTAAGATGTGCATGTATTCCCATTTCTAGAAGTACGGAATATGTGTACAATAACAGTAGATTAAAAAAACTATTAAAATTCTAATTCATTTCCATACACATAATAAAAATGATGTCTATTTTATAAAATGAAATGTTATTTTAAGATTCCAAAAAAATGGTTTAAAAAATTGTTTTTGCAAAAATGAATAAATTTCTTGTTGTTTTTTTTGTGTGTATGTTTGAATCTATCTTTTTTAATCTAAGTAACTAAATAATTAATGTTTTGTATTTGTAATTTGACAAATAAAACTAAAGAAATAACAAAATTTTCTTATATATCGAAGTTGAAAAAAATGCGGCGTAAATATTACTTTTCAAAACATGTTTTCTCATGATACTCATCTGAAGGAGCGTATATTTGAAATAAAAGACAAGACGAACTCTGTAGACTTGTTGGTAGAATGTTTTCTATTTAGATTCCTGAAGGTACCCAAAAACTTGGATCTAGTTCACGATAGGCTTTTTAAAATATTTCTTGTAAATAGAAAGAAATTGATACATGACAATAATAGTAATAATAAAATACAAGCCATTATTATCAATTTGATATAAAATTAATAAAACAATAAGGATCACATCATACACCTATCAAGTTATACTGATATATATCAAGTTATACACCTATCAAGTTATACATATCCACTTTATCCTATCGTGGAATATATTACACATACTAGTACTTTGCTTATGTGACATCCATACATGCTGTCAGGAACACACTCCTATCTATAATATTTCGCATTTTTAAATTTTAGAATATACTTCGTATGGCAAGTGGTGCAAACTTTATTGAATAATTGGCATGCAAATAACAAAATAGAACATCAAAGACGTTAACATACAAATATAATATGTTTAGATATGTCCACAATTTAATTCATTTATGTAAATTTCATAATCATATATTGATAACATTTCAAAATATTGTTGACATTTTATCTTGAACTGTAAATATATGTTACATGAAAATATTTCAAGAGTAATTTTAATCTAGGCTAAAGTACAAAAATAATATACTTAGAACGATCTTGACATCTTATTACGAGTATAACGAGATTTTCTGATCGTAGTATTGTCTGATCTGATCCTGCTTTTCAAAATATAAATCGAATTGGAATTGATTAACTTCCGAATATCTTCGAAAATTACGAGATTGCAGGATATCTTTCGGTGCGAAAGTTGTACAACTATTACTCGAATTCTTCCGAACCCAGATTACATGGAGTACTACCTTGATCAAAAAGTTTTAGGACCGGCCACCGTGTGGCGCTGTCAGTCACCCGATTGGAATTCTTTTTTTTTTCGTTAGGTTACCACATCTATCATTGACACTTCCCTCAAAATTTCAGCGTCATAGCTTGACATTTGTAAAAGTTACGGTGTACTGAGTGCATCTACCTTTGAGCGTGTTTTCGATTTTTTACAAGTTTGAAAATGGCATCAACGAGTTTGCATTAAATTTTATGTGAAAAACGGATTTAACGGTCCGCAGACCTTGGAAATATTGGATAAGTGTTTTTCGGTGGCACGAACGCTTCAGAAGTGGTCGTGAGTCGGTCGAGGATGACGAACGCAGTGGCAGTCGAAAACCGATGAAAACATCGATAAAATCAAAGAAATGTTGGCCGAAAACCGCAAATTGACCATTAGAGAGCTAGCAGAGGACTTGAACATCGCTTATGGATCCGCTCAAGACATTTTGGTTAGTGATTTGGGTCTTAGACGTGTCACTGCAAAAGTGGTGCCGAAAGTCGATGGGGAGTACTTTGAAGGGAACTATATCGATTTTGATGAATAAACTTGTATTTTCGATTTTATGAATAAAGTCCTAAAACTTTTTGATCAAGGTAGTAGGTTATAATGTTACAGTCTCGGACATATTTGGAGGCAGTCTTAATGCTTGAAAAATTCGCTCAAGAAATGTTTTTGATAATTTGAACCATAAAATTTTGCGCCACGGCATAACTCTCGTTATTTTTCTTTTTCTTTTCGTAGAGTTTTTTCCTCTCAAATTTTCTAAAATCTTTAAGAAATGGGTTGATATTCCGATACGCATTTTTTGGTGTATTGAGTTGATACATTTTCCGAATAAATTTTTGTTTTCATTTTTTTAAACAGTTTTTTTCGTATGTTACGGCCCTCAGCCTCCTGAGCCCTGGTCTGTCGCGTGCTTGTATCATAGTACTTACTTCTGTACTGGATGTACTTACTTCTTTCTGATATTTTTGTTTACGATTCATGCCAATGTTTATACTGTTTGTAACACGTTTATATTGTATTCATACGCACTTGAAATTCTAATTGGAATTTTACTATTGTAGCTATTTTCAATGTTACAACTACGAGTACATTGTACTAAATAAATAAATCAATATATTATATTAATTAGATGGGTTTGTTTATGTTTATGGATGTGTAAATGATCTTAAAAAAGATAATTTACATAATTTTAGAGATCTCTATTTTTTTTCTCCACCATTGCTGGTCCCAATCCCAGATGATAAGGAGAAGAAATTATAAGAATATTCCTTAGTGCAGGCATCTCCACATCATTATTAGTGCAGGCATCTCCACATCATTAATCTTAGTGCAGGCATCTCCACATCATTATTAGTGCAGGCATCTCCACATCATTAATCTTAGTGCAGGCATCTCCACATCATTATTAGTGCAGGCATCTCCACATCATTAATCTTAGTGCAGGCATCTCCACATCATTAATCTTACTTTTAACCTTCTTCTGCCAAGTCCAAGTTTCACTTCCATACATCAAGGTGGTTTTTTTTCCATCTAATTTGTGATTTTTTTTAGATCCAACATTTTTTCATGTTAGGTTATTTTCATGTTACACACGCATTAACAAAGATAATAAGTCTTAAATGTATATACCATATTTATTTATTTCAATACTAGATCGTTCAGTGTACAATTAGGCGGGTTGGGTTTATCATCCAGTCAACCAGGAAAATGTTGTACCATTTTATTTCCAGTGTTGGATGAAAAAACAATAACGTTAAAGCTTTATAAAAAGAAACTAAAATTATAAAATACAGAATTGAAAGATAATCAGAAGACACTAATCATTTGACGATTTAAATATAACACCTTCATATCCGGCTAAGAGATAGGAAGGGGTATTGTGAAAGAAGGATAATGGGGTAAACACAAAACACACTACGTCACTGAAGGAAAATATAAATATTGATGCAAAGAAAAGCTGAAGTAAATTGAAGTAAACACTGCCATTTTAAGATTTTCATAGATAATAAATCGTAGAAAACTTTTTTTTTATTTGTTAAATGGTCACAGATTAAAGGATACCAATGTTAGAAGTCATTTGAAAGATATTTTATGAAACGGCTCAGTTTTCCTTGAAAGTCAATCCATGAAACAAATTACATCAAAGGAAAATGTGTTCTCAAAATAACTTAAAACTTGGTTCATAAAATCAATAATATTTGACAACTTTTCATATTAAATTCTTAATGTCTTGATAAATTAATGAACTTAAGCCATGACATATTATTTTGTAAAAACAATTTATTCAGCGAAAGCGCTTTTATTCCTAATAATAAAAGGACAATTTTTACAGCGCCGTTTAGACAGCAGATCCTCCTCAAAGGCTCGAGTGCCTAAGAAATTAATTGAACGCACTCTTATTGACACATTAAAAATATTAATATGAGTTGACTGTAAGGATATGAAGGTGGTGAAATCGGCCATTAGCTTGACCATTCCCCCCGCATCTGCATACGTATACAATATGTTTAGAAACATATATTTGCTAAGAAAACCGCAGAAAGGGAATACGAGGTACTAAGAAACCTTTGTAGATCTTCCGAAATGATACGTAAAATTATCTTAACTATTTGTCAGTCCATCCAAACCAATTTTCAAACAAGATCAAATTTTAAGCTTGAGAGTGCCTTTGGGTTTATAAGTCATTTTTAGTAATTTTCTATAAATATGTTTCAAATCAAATAATCATAATATATGCATTAAATTTCATACCAAACTTCCATCTCAACTTGGCGGCATCTATTCTTGCAAATTCAACACTAAAAAGCTTTAATTATCTCGGTTCAGCAGTAAACAACAACAACATTACAAGGGAGGAGATAAGCAAGAGAGTTATTATTGGCAATCAGCTATTTTGGCCCTATTCTCTTGTGGCTAGTTCCGCTCACTCCCAGAAGAATGGCAATTATGATCATTATATAAAATGAATATATGAACATAACAGAATCTTAGATACCGAGAATCGATAGAGAATTCATTGTTTTTCTTGACACATTAATTTGATTGCAGCACAGTTTTTCTTTCAGGGTAGGCAGAGATGCGACACACATATTTCGACTCTTTTACATCCATACACTTTCACATACAACGATTTCTTTGATTTTTTCATTTTCTTCTTTTAAATTATCATCCACTTGATTCAACTATACTTTCCTTGGTCTTCCACTTTGTTTTGTTAGTATTTCTTCATTCATTCGTTCTACATGTCCAAACCATCTCAGAGTGTTCTTCTTAATCTGACTTTAATATGTGTACATCAACCATAAATTCACATTAATCCCTAATCCCTTCATTCCATATTCTTCCATATATTCGCAACATGTATGACATAATTTATTCGAAAATATCAATTATTAGCTAAATAAAACAACAGAACGATTTCTCACTTTAATGTGAAAAAAATTCTACACTATAAACTTAAATTAAAGTAACATACCTGTTTCGTTTTACAAAAGTCTCAGTACTCAATCAATACATTGCTTACAAAGTTTATATAGCGAAATATTTTACAATAAATGGATTTAAACTTACATGAAAACTTAATAAGAGCCGACCATCCTGATATGTTGGAAACCACCAACTTTTTAACGATCATCCTTCATAAAACATTTATATTGCAATACTATCAACAAACTTTGATGTAAACAAGATGAAAGAGATAAATTTAGTTAAAAGAATTTTCAGAACAAACCATTGGGATTTTTTCATTTATTTAGACAAAAAGGGGTTTCAGTGATGTTAGAGTGAAACAAAAAGGTTGAATTAAGTTTATTGTTTGATTTTGCAGACATATTGACTCCTGGGGCTGGGGTTTTTAGGATAAAATAAGTAGGAGAGTCAAAACACTCACAGGCACCCATTATTTTTGGAAGTGTCTCTTTCTTAAATTTCAACACGAGGTAAATTATATAAATTGATTTATTTGTTAATTAAATTATTACGATCGTGATTTGTTATTTCTAATTGTTCAAGCAAGTTGAATCGCAAATCTTTATCACAAAAATGTATTGGGATTGGACTACTACTCGTATTAGATTTAATTTCGTGGTTAGTTTCTACCAAATGTTTCGTGAATTATAATTCAGATGTGGAACTTTATCCGAAAAGATCTCTTTCATATTGTGTTACATCAAAGTTAGTTGAAGATAGTATTGCAGTATTAATTTTTTATGAGGGCTGTAGTAAAAAAAAATTGGTGGTTTCCATTTATTTTTTGGTCAGGATGGTCGGCTTCTATTAAGTTCTTATGTATTAATAGTATTAATCCATAGATTGTAAAATAATTAGCTATACTCATATAAGCTTGTTAAGCAATGCATTGAGTAGTTTGACAATGCTTTTGTAAAGCGAAACATACATGTCACCTTAATTTAAGTTTATTGTGTAGACTTTTGTCACATTTAAGTGTTAAATCATTCTGTTTAAAAAATAATTTCTACAATATAAATAACAAAACAATTTATAACTAAAATAAGTTTTTAAATCAAATGTAACACTATAGTCGAAATAATATTAAAATCAAATGCAACATTATAGTCGAAATAATATTAAAATCAAATGCAACATTGTAGTCGAAATAATATTAAAATCAAATGTAACATTATAGTCGAAATAATATTAAAATTAAATGTAACATTATAGTCGAAATAATATTAAAATCAAATGTAACATTATAGTCGAAATAATATTAAAATCAAATGTAACATTATAGTCGAAATAATATTAAAAAAAAGTTCTATACTTTTCCTAAGAGTTTATGGCTTTATGATTATATTTCATGTTTGCGTAACTTAATGAGATAGTAATAAAACAAACATAAATATAAATAACAAATCAATTTATAACTAAAATAAGTTTTTAAATCAAATGTAACATTATAGTCGAAATAATATTAAAATCAAATGTAACATTATAGGTGAAATAATATTAAAATCAAATGTAACATTATAGTCGAAATAATATTAAAATCAAATGTAACATTATAATCGAAATAATATTAAAATTAAATGTAACATTATAGTCGAAATAATATTAAAATCAAATGTAACATTATAGTCGAAATAATATTAAAATCAAATGTAACATTATAGTCGAAATAATATTAAAATTAAATGTAACATTATAGTTGAAATAATATTAAAATCAAATGAAACATTGTAGTTGAAATAATATGAAAATCAAATGTAATAAAATTTTAAAAAAAGTTCTATACTTTTCTTAAGAGTTTATAACTTTATGATTGTTTCATGTTTGCGTAACTTAATGAGATAGTAAAAAAACAAACAAACGATAAATATTGTTCTCCTAGGAATTTAATAAGTAAACGACATTCATTCGAGTAGAGAAATTTTCCGGTGTTGCATGTACTAGTATTTCTCAAAATACTCGTATATTTTGCAAGCAGTGACATTCTGAGTTCCGCGGAACGTATTCAGGGGTACTGCCACCTTTTTCCAAAAATTTGATATTTTTTATCGTTTTTTATTTTTCTGGTATTCAAAAATGGAATAAATAATAAGTGGTCAGTTAATAATAATACTCTGTCCTCGTTCAGTCCTTATTCTTTTTCATTTACTACGCGTATCATTATATAATCATTGAGTATCACTGTTGATCAACTTGAGAGTTTGCAACGGGGTTTTGTATAATCAACAATCAGAAAAAAACCTCAACTTATTTATCTATGTTATATGTCCTCAGCAAGAAACAGGCAAAAGCCTAGTTTACTGAGGACACGATAAATGAAAAGCAACAAGCCCAGATCTATGTAATTTGTGTGTCCATTTTAAATTACCTGTTGTTTATTCTTATGTTATGTAGTTATGAAATAGTTATGAAATATTGTTTTAAATAATAAAATTTAAAAACATATTATGTTTATCTGTTATACAATAGTTAGTAGAAAATTGAGAATCCAGGATATGTGAGTTTTTACCATCTGTAGCAATACAGGATTCGAACGCTTGCCGCACCACAGGGGTTAAAAATTATAAACAGTATGAAATAAAAAAATATAGTCAACTATGAAATATCAATTTTGATCAAAACTAATTTTTATCATAAATATCAAAATTTTCATTTCAATATTTTTTATCTTGAAATTAAAAAACCTGAGGTGGATTGGTTCCAAATAAATTATATTTAAAACGTAAAGTTCCAAATGTGTTAGAAGTTTGAAGATCGCCGATGTAAAATAAAAGATGTTTTGACAAAAAAAAAAAACAATAAGTAAATTAAAAAAATTAAGAAAATGCTTATCAATAAATAACTAAAATCATTTTAGTAAAATAAAAATTCACACATCTACATCAGGATTTCCTTACTCTTTTTTTTTTGACCAAAGGCCTCTCGGAGGATCGTAGGAGAAAATCGCCCTAGTATGTTATAACATTCGATATTTTTAGTTTTCATAATATTTATAGTAAAATCTATAATTTATTTGTTGTTAGAAAACTATAGATTTTATTTAAAATTTTTGGTCAACTTATTTTCGTTCCATGCATGTACAATGGCATAATAGATATAACTGAAAATCATAAATTCCATGTTATCAATTTTACGTGGATATTCTATTTTTTTCTGAAGTTGTGAGACGAACGACGTTTACAAATGAGCTATGCGGTCAAGCTTATTTTTTTATTCCTGTCATATTTAATAAATACCACAATGACCCCTTTGAAATCCCTAACGCCGCCTACTATTTTTGTACACCTCAACGCCCCCTAAAAATAATATCGCCCGCGTTGAGAATCACTGATCTAGATCGAATGAGTTTCATATCTATTAAAATTATTCTAATGAATGAACGTGGAGCGCCGGGATGTAGGCTAACCTGGATGGCGGCGTTATGTAGCATCCCTGTGCATATGTGCATATATGATAAATGGATGAATGAAAATTATATAAGAAAAAGGCAAAAAATGGTAGGTAGAGTTTGCTTACCTTTCCGGAAAACTCCCGTTGGAACCGAGTACGATAGGTTTGTGAAGCTGAGGTTAACATTCTTGGAATTCCTCGTGGAAAAGCTTTCGTTGGGTGACAAAATCATCGGAGCAGTAATCATTGGTCTTAGCATCTCTTCCTCAACACGTAAATCCAAAGTTCTAAGAGGCTCCAACTTTTGAGCAGCGGGTCGTTTAGCCGAAAGTCTTTCGCTATTCTCGCGAAAATCGTCTAAACTTAAACACTCCCTCATCTTAGCGTAAGGGATATTCCCGTTGGCGTGCTCCTTGAGCAGCTCGATCATCGGTCCGGCACTCTGGTGCCTCCTGTGACCCGGAGCGCTCAGCGAAGGCTGCTGGGGGTCTCCGTTCTGCATCATGCATTCAGAGCGACGACTAAGCACTAACTGTCTGCTGGTCCAAGATTCACTGCATCAACACACGATCATTACTCGGAGTCAAACATTTTTCATTAATAATCATACTGCAAAATTCAACAACAGCACTTGTGTAAACTCAAATAGTTAAAATTTTATTTGTGTTATACAATATTTGATTTGTGTTATATTTATGTTGACTTTTAGCTTTTCATGAAAAATCTACTTATTTTTTAATTAATTTATTAACTTAGTTCCTTTATTTTATGATACGAGTTTTAGAGTTTTTGTATTATACAAAGATTGTTTCCGATAGTCGATTTACTTTTAATACGTTGACCAAATTTTAATATGTTGTATTATTGTAAGAGATATTGACTTAAACGGTTACATTATTTTGAAATATTTTTGATCGACAGACTTCTTAAAGTTTTCTAGATTGCGATATTTTGGAATTAATATTTTTTCATGATGGACAAAAGATATATAGACTAGAATGATTTGAACTTTTTCAAAAGTGCTTACCGATTTATATTTCACATAGACAACCGTTTTTTTTTATATTTCACATAGACAATTGTTTTTTGTATCTTTTTAGTAATTAAAGATTTATAAATTAGTAATTTTTAATTTGAGATGATTGACTTATTGTGATTAAAAACATTTATCCAAAATATATTTATTTTTTTTATTTAATTTAAAAATTACAAGATTTTACTATCAATTTCAGTATTATCAAAATTATCTTGACAAAATACGCACTCGTAAATTAAATAACTTACAGTTTATTGTTAATTCTTATCCGTAAGGCTAGTAATAAATTTGAACACATTCACGACGTCAAGTAAGATTTTATTTCTATTTTACCGAACACATCAACGTCCCCACATCGAAAATCTTATCCAAATATTATACAAAACCATCAAAAAAGAGAATCTATATAATAATACTTTATCAAAACACATAGAAAAATAATACGAAAACAGAGAAATTTAAGTCTTTAACTTGCTCTGTTCTCGATACGATAGTAAAGACGACTGATTGTCTTTGTTTTGAAACACTCGCATATGCACTCAATGTAATCTGACATTTGAAAAAGCACTCAATGCGTCTTCTACTGGTATAACGTGTCTGACAAAAGTGATCGGTTTTTGGTTGCCATGTTTATACAGAGTCGATGCAGCAAAGGTATAATGAAAATTTCATTAAAAAAACTAAGAATATGATGCGAGTCATAAATATTTCAAAACCACGGTTTTAAGATAAGAGATTAAATACTGATGCGACCATAGGCGTCATCTGTCGACCGTTTACCCGTCGTGATGAGATTCACCATCCAGAATGAAGAAAAAAAACATCGAAAAAAAATATTTTATTCAATCAAATAATTCAGCACACGAAAATTATTCACGCCCGAACCACGTACTTTCCGATGCCAATTCCAGTCGCGACTATAACGGAAAAGGGCTAGTACCAATGAGAGCAACTGCTCGATACGGTAAGCGGACCACTTACGCTGCCCAAAAATATATCGTGGTCGCTATAAAAAGGGTGAAGTTGTTATAACAGTTGGTATAAAAATAACCGCCAGTTCCAATCGAGGATCATTCACCAGCAAGCCATCCCAAGACGTCTCCACTCCAGCTCTCCAGCATTCTTCAGGTGGCTGACTTCCCCGGCTGCCTTTGTCCTGCCTGCGCCAGCGTTACAGCCTGCTAGAACTACCTTGTCTTCCTGCCCGGACCAGCATTTCCACTTACCTAGAGCCGCTCTGCTGTCTTGCCTGGTCAAGCATTGCCGCCTACTAGAGCCACCACGCCATCCTGCCCGGACCAGCTTTGCCGCCTGCTGGAATCATCCTGCCTGAACCAGCGTTGTCACTTGCTAGAGCCGCCTCACCGTCCTACCCAGACCAGCTTTGTCACTTGCTATTGCCACCCTTCCCGGGCCAGCATTACCGCCCACCTAGAGCAGCTCTGCCATCCTACCTGGGCCAGCATTGCCGCCTGCAAGAGCCGTCTCGCCGTTTTATCTGGAGCAGCACTACCGCCCATCTAGAGCCGCCTTGCTGAGATCAGCATTGCCACCCAACTAAAGCCACTGTGACGACCCACCTGAAACGCTATCAACCTACGGGATCGCCCTTATGTTGAAAATAAATTGTAAAAAATATTTTGTTGAGTGGTAATTGTTACTCCCAGCCCCTTGAAAACACTCCTCCAGCCACGGTACTAGTACCACAAAAACATTTTTTATTACCGGGAGGTGGTATCAATACAACTAATATAAACAATACATTTTACGTATTAAGTTCGATTTTCGCCTTTAATTCAAAGTAAACTTTTATCGAAACTTTTATCCTAGAAATGCTTCCTAAACAAATATACACATCTATAAAAACTATCGCGTTCACATTTTTAGATGTTTTACTTGATAACAGTTACTACTTTGCAATTTCTGGAAAATCGAGACCTCGCTATTCTTTTTCACTATCGAACCTGCAAGACGATGATAATTAAAGTTTAAAAACCATTTTTATTTCACAGGTTACAAGGAAGAAATTGATTTTCACTGCCATATTACATTCTTGCACATACACTAGGTAGTTTATGTGCGTGCCCGTTGACTTCAAGATCAAATTGTTGCAGTCATATTTTTTTTCTTTGTTAACATACACATATGTTATATACCATCACGCTTAGAGTTCCTTCGACAAATATTCTTCATGCTCTATTTTTCCCTTTCACGGTCTTGAACTTCCTTATCCCCCCATGTAACCCCTTTTTACACCCAACTTTCTATGTTAACAGTTATTGTAATTCTTTGCTACATTCAAACACTGTTCGAACAATAAGTTATTTTTTTCAATTTGTTTGCAATGTTGTATAATCGCGCTATTTTCCTTGATATTTTACTTGGCATTCATTGACTTGAATCAAAACTTTTATCAGTGCAAATAACTTTTTGTGCTTAAATTTATTGTCATATTATTGGTCTCACATATGAAACAAAATATAGAGAAATATTATTCCAAATATAAATACTTAAAAGTGTAATTTATTTTTGATGCGGGCCTTGAATAATGCCCAATAAAGCGATCCCCAGCTAAAATGACGTAGCACGGAAATGATAACGAACACGCAAAGGCGATCAGCTGAGCGCTGCTAGCGCCTCTAGCGGTCATCACCTCTAACTGCAGTTGTCACTTTCACGCTTCTTTGTTTACATACAGATCGATATGCAACAAATACTGCGGGTAATAGGGTTGAAATCTAGTTAGAATTCATTAGGGATGAGATGTTAATATGTAAAATGAATCTTTTAAAAAAACTTACATGTTTAAATAGATACAATATGAAGAATGAAATAATAATTTTATGATTTATTTAAAAAAAAAACAAGTGTCGTGAACAGATTATGTACCAGGCAGGTATTAAAATTATTCTGTACAATTTTTTCTTGAACACTTAATTTTGGATTTTATAACTGCTATGAATGTGAGGTTAAATAATGCAATAAAACATCTTGGAGCACGATTGAACGGTGTAGATTATATTGACATAAACATTGTCAGGTCTAATGATTTAGATGTCTATGGTACATATAATTATTGTGAATAATTATCCCAAATAATTGTTAATGGCTAAATAATTTCTTGATTATAATGGCAGAAAAGACAGTGAATTGCATAGTAGCTTTCAAGGAAATGTGATGACACGAATGGAAATGTATAATAATTTAAAAATCAATCATTAACGCAAGCTAATGTCAAAGTAAATAAAATTAATTCTGCAATGGCGTACAACAAACTAACAACGTTCAGCCAAGTTCAAACGCGATAAATCATTTTTTTTTTCATTTATATGGTACTCAACATATTAGATTTGAAGATGCAGACATGTTGAAAAGCGTATTCAATTTTATAGAGTTGACTTGTATTTAATGTAAGTAATGACACATAATTTTTAATATATATAGAAAAAATTTCAAGCTGAAAGAATAAAAAACTATACACGTTATATAAAGAATCGAGCATATCACGAACCCTGGAGAATAAACTATTTAAACGTTGCGAAGCCCTTGAGGTAATAATAAATTATTACCGGTTATTAAATTTGATACAGGTTCATCGACCTGGTTGTTAGAATATAATTTAGATTGATTAGAATAGAATTTAGATTACTTAGAATCTTAGGAGTACCGAGGTATAACATAATTAGTGTATCTAACCACAAACTCGCTAACTACTATACTATTACTACATGAGACGTTCGGGTTTGATCGGAATATATTTATATATACTCGTACTTAGTAATTATGGAAAATAGTTGGTAAATTACTTAGAAGACGATTTTGTCTCAATTTAGCGACTAAATTTTTTAATCGTTCTCTAGTTAGCGAGTATAATGTTATATTTAATGTAAGTATTGGTTCGGATTGTAATTTCACTGGTTGTTAAGAAATAAAAATGACACCACTGGTAATTGCTATTGGCTATTCCTAGGTCGCTCCATACATGGACACTGTGATGCCTGCTTGTTGAAATATTTGAATATTTTATGATATTTCACTATTAATATCAGTTACACGTTTATGTCCACATACCTACACAATCACCGTAACAAGATTTATATTTTTCGTGATAACAAAAGATAAGGACAACAATGATAATTGATTTTTTTCAGACCGTTCTATGTTTAACACACTCGAATATATTTTTAATTAGGAAAATGAAAACGGTTGAAAGATAAAACAATCATAAATTCTGAATTCAAATTAGAATATCGACCACATGACAAGTGATTACAATTAAATCAAAGATACGGAATTGAAATGTTTACTTATCTGATGGAACACTGATAGTTATTTACCAATGGCTCTGATAATATATACAAATGTTAATAAATATGTCGACACTTGGTATAGTAAACTTGTCCAAGGTTTCCTGTTAAATTCAGTCAGAATAACGACGTTAAGTAGCGTTTGCTCGTGAACGGCGATATGCAATTCGTCATTTTAGTATTATTTACACACACCAGAAAAATATATAAAATTAACCAAGTTAAAATGAAAAGGAATGGTCTACGATAAAATCAAATTATAATGCATCCAATATGCAATCAAACAGCGGCGTACTAGGTCGGCGGGCTACCAGGAATTGCTCGATTGACTGATGTACAAATGGACCTTAAATATTCAATGTACAATTTCAAATTTAAAGAAATCGATTCTTACTTAAAGTAGGATGAGAAAAAATGACATGTAAAAAGATATTAGCTTTGTTTAGTAAGGTGTCATTCAAATATTTTGAATAAAAAAACAAAAATATTTACTGGAGTTAATTTTGCGGGAAAATTTAAATAGATTTTTATTGTTTGTATCATATCGTAAATTGTAATGTTTATATCATAAAGTTTTTATATTATAAAATGTAAATATTAAATAAAAACATTATTTTAACAGAATAAGCCAAGACATTATGTTTTGTTAGTAACTCAGTTGCGGCAATTTTCCCCTCAGTTACTGGAATTCCTCTCTAGGAATAGCGTTGACCATATGGGATTACTTAACCAACCACGAAAATTTACTGCACTGAATGATTTTTTTATATTAACCAGTGTAATAACTGAGCACTTGCTTAATTCCTTCAATCCTCTATGTAGGGTTTCTTTCTTAAGTCCTGAGATATATTATCCTCTATACGTTATTTTGATTTACCCGTTGGCTTTTTCCCATACTGCTTTGTCTCAAATATAATTGTCATGTCTTTAGGAGCTTGGATATCGTACATACTCAGGCCTGCGTGATATTATGTCCCTTGTAATAAGTTGTTACCTTGTAAGCCTGCGGATTTCCTCGTTCAATCTCAGTCTTCATGTGCCGGCAAACCCTTGTAATGCTGGTCTCAGAATTCTCCGGAGATTTTTTAAAATTAAAATTCAAGTCATTGCTGATCCCTAAGGGCCATCATTCATGATTCTTAGCCGTAGATAAAAAAAATGTTTTTTATTGTGTTGCGCTTCCGCATTTTCGCATTCGGGGACAAATACCTGAAAATAAGTCATTTACTAAAGGGGACAGAACTTTAATATCATTTTGGACCCTAGTTTGAATGTCACATTTTAAAATTAATTACTATACTGTCGACGTATGGTATATGATTTTTTTTCCTTTTTCCAGTGCATCGTTACCTACCAGCACAAGACTGACTGGCGATTGCCTAAAATAATTTTGTTTACTTACACACATAAGTTTTATTTTCAAGCTATTAATTTACTGAACCAATATTCACAGCTTCAGTTTAAAAAATCGAGAATATTGCATTTGGTACTATACCTGAGAGAATTCGTTATATGTATGAAGGCAATCGACAAACACTCTTAGTACACTAAGTAAATATCTCGTTCTTTTCTAAAACTACATTGGTATTTTCCAATATTTGTTTCTGAACAGGGAATGAAACTTTGAAGTAGTATATAATAAAATATTTTGTAACATGTGGGTAGGATAACAATTCCTTGAAAATTGGAGAATCCTATTTTACTTATTTTTATGAATATGACGTATAAGTTATATTCCAATCATTAACGATTTTATCGTTGTTCCAGATTAATATAAATAATTAATAGAAATAAAGATATTTTAGAAAACATTTAGCTATTTTTCTGATGCAATTTTTACTGACTGCTGGGATATTATTTATCCCTAGATGTTTAATTCCATTTTGTACTTTATTCAGACTAGAATTTTCTATAACATGCCCCACCAACAGTTAAAATTTCAAAGGGTAATTTGGAATTGTTATGGTTCTGTAGCATAGAGCGTTGCTCCTATTTACGAAATGCCTCCATTTTTTCCAAAAGAAGATCTCCATCATTTGGAACTACATTTGATTTGTTATTGCGTTTGTCTCTCGAATTTCTCCGTGGAAATTTCGGACTGCAAAGTGATAGTGTTGTTTAATATAATTTATTTTTTCATTGAAATACTTCCATTGCAAGAGTTTTCTCATTTATTTATCAATTGTTCTGTACTGTGGTTGATGTGAATCTCTATTAGATAACCATTTTTTATCGCAGTTAATTGGTTAACCTAACTTTTTTTAAATAGGCAATCAAGGAAAACTTACCTTTATGATATATAAAGGTTACAAAGTACAAGCCAATACTTATTTAAAAAAATATTATATAACATCGTTATAAGAATGTCCAATTTTATCAAGGATTTTTTTAAACACCGCATATTTTAGTTTATGGCAACTTCAACTATTGGAAATGTCATATTATGATCTTTGACATCTCAAAGAGGAAAAGTTTATTTAAATTTAGGTTATATTCGTATTCTAGAACGAAATAATTATTAATGTGTACTTTTTGTGTTAAGAACATGTCGAAAAGCCTTTTGAATTTTTGAGTGTTGAAATAAATTATTTTAAGATGATCTATCCGTCAAAAACCGTGTCAGTTGCACGTTTCGTGTTACATATATTATTTCCCTCATTTGAATCAAAACGATTTATTATATATCTCTTTATTCGATACTACGTGGAAGTGGATCGAAACAGAAAATGCAGAAGATCCTACCGAATCGGTTATGAATCTGAAGTTATACCGGATGAATTGCATAGATCAATAGTCAAAAGACAAACTAATGGAGCTATAAATAGTGATAATCCCCATCAAATTATTGTCCCTATTTATTTATTTCAACAATTATATTCAGAGAATATATTCTACAGAGATTGTAAATCATTATGGACAACTTTGACTGTTAAAAATGGAAAATCTATTGTATGTAAAGAAACAACTCAAGGAGATAAACATAAATCACATATTAAAAATACTCTTTGTATAAAATCTGGATCGAAATATTGTCAGACAGATTTAGCAGATACGACATTTAGGGTTGTACAAATTATTCCATGTCAAGAAGAATTTAATGACAATGTATATTTAACTGAAACAGAATTATTTAATCTTAAAACTTTGAAAAATTATTCGAATGATTTTCGGATTGCTTTTCAACATATAAGATCACCCATATTGGCTCCTCAAATAGCGTCTGAAGTTTGCATACAAATGGTTACTCCATCAGTTTATATTGGCTCAGATTTAGTTGATATCATTTTGAACAATTATTTTGCAACTCCAAAATTTTTACACCCGAATGACTATTTTGTTGTTAGTTTGACAGAAGAATTGACGAGACATTTACATCTTAAATATTTGATTGTCTTGAAAAAAATTGACAAAATATATTTTAAATGTGTCGGTATAAAATCTAAGAATTGTATAAATAACAAAATCTCATATTATTTCCGTACATCTAATAAACTGACAAATATTGGTTACTTTATTGTAAAAGGTGAAACACAATTAGTACAAGAACAAAATTTCAATTCTCTCGTCCCGCCTTTTAAACATGTTTTTATTAAAAATAATCCATTCAAAGGCTGTTGCTGTAATGACATTGAAAATTATTATGTTGAGGCATGTCCTTATGCTTTGAATAAATATTTACAAGAAATAAAAACTTCAATTCAACCATTTCTACTTGATAAACAAGGTATTTAAAATAATGCATTATTTTTCATTACATATATTAGTATATGTACATTGTTTTTTGTATAACTGTTATTATATTGGTAGAACATCAAACATAAAAATAATTGTTCACCTTAAATTTTTTTTCAAAACAATCAGTTATGAATAAAAAAAAATCATTTGATTATTTGCATATCGAGTTGTTATAAACAGAACCCAAACAGACTTTATTATTTAAATCATAAGTTTCATTTGAAACATCTATTTGAATATTTATAACTGCGGTTAAAATGTTTGAATTTTAATTTCTATAAAATGTATCATTGATTTTTTTCAAGTAATTTTTTTGTTTTTTACATATCATAGCCAAAAAAGTTTCTTTTAATTAACAATATTTTAATATTAACTAAGTATTGAAAAGTAGTTTTTAAGTTTTAGTAGTTTTACCCAATTTTTCAGTCTTTGGTTGACTTCATTTAGAATACTGAACATATTTTTCTGTTTACAGATGGTACATTCAATTAGGGCTATTTCAACTAAATGAAAAGAGAGATCTATATCTAAATTAAAAGCATATTCAATATTTCAGCCAGTCAATCTCAATTGTCTTCCTTATTAGTTTTCTAATAATCAAGACTACTTAATTATCACCTTGGTTTGATTATGCTCAATTCTCAAACCTTGGTTTGATTATGAATATGGAAAATCTGTTAATTTTTTTATATTTAGATAAAACAATCAAATTGAGCTAGTTTTCTATAAGCTTAAAAAAATGCTTTTCTCTTGATGAAGTTAGCCATAGCTTGGTAAAACTTTAGTTCATTTAAATATAGGCATACTCCGACTTGCGATACTTTGCATTTGCAATAATTTCAACTGCCATCATATGAGACATTTTATTCCTAGTTCTGACATCCTCTATCCTACTATACAGTGATTAGTATCCTATACTTTTTCTCAAAATAAGGATTACCGTTGTTGTTATAGTTTTCTATGTTTTATTTACATAAATTGTGTATATATGTATATTACTGTTCAGTACATGCATACATGTAAAGATGACTGAGAAAAGGCATAATATAAGTTGAAGTTGTCGGGAACCTAACGTATTGAAAATCAGTTTTTATATTTTAGTACTTTTACCCAATTCTAAGTGCGGGGTCTGCCTGTATAAAAAAGCCAATCATGGTTTTGAAATATTTATCAAGTATATATACAATGTCTCATTAAATTTGTAATTTTTTCTTTTTTTTAGTGAATCCACTTCATACTAAATTAAAATGTGTAGTACAGCCGGTTTTTCTTTTAAGAGGAGTCTTAGGTGCGGGATGTAGAATTTTAGTCAATAATTTAGCTGATTATCTCGGTTTAAATCTTATTTCTGAAACATGTCGAAGGATAGTATCTACAACAGCTAAGCAAACAGAAGCCAGAATTGATGCTATTTTTCAAAAAGCTAAAAATGTTGCCCCAGTTTTGGTTCACCTACAAGAATTTGATGTAATTAACCTTTATTTTTATTTGATTTTTTTTTGTTTTTAAGATTTATATGATCGAATGAGCTTGCTCTCTCTATCTAGCAAATAATTTATTTTTTTATATACGTATATATACCTTCTTATCCATGATATTTGACTCACACTTATCTTTTTCACTTCTTGAAAAATAAGTTTAATCCAATAATGTCATTACATTTTAAACGTCAAATTAAAATTTGTAATTTTATTATTTTAATTCTCATTGTTATTGAAAGCATTTTTGCCTATCTTATCTATATTTTTGGGAAGAATTTCAACTTTTTAAATGATTGTTTCATTATGAATGACTTTTGTACTTATTAATTCAAATGTAATTATATAACTAAAATATTAAATAAAATTTTCACAAAAATGAAGTGCATTTGTATTGCAAGTACCAAATTTTTTCACGTATCTCATAATATATAAAAATAAATATTGAAATAAGAAATTGCGTCGTTATAACATTTTATTATTTTTTTAAACACATTTTACCTCATCCCGAGGCTCTCTTTAGGCAGAATGGTCTTGGTTTTTTAGAAGAGCAATGTTTAAGTCTAATTAATGTCATGTTGCATCAGAAATATGTTTGGTCTATTGACCCAAAGGACTATTTAAACGAGGGTTGATTTTTTGGTTAATTATTGATGTTTTATTTTTGCTAAAGGCTTTATTTATCTCTAATGTTTCTTAATTCATCGTTTTACATGATTTTTGTAATGTATGTCAAAGTTTAACTCTACTTTCTTAGAAATCATGTTTTGTCATGGTTTACAAATTCTGAAAACTTGCTATTTATTAGATAATACTAATGTTGATATATCTTTGTGCCAGTGTTCCTAATTCTCAATATTGATTGCATTGAGAATAAATTAAGTTGAAAGTTATTTTGATTGTACTCACTCTCAAATGGTGCATGATGATCTCTTGAAAATTTAAAATAAGATAAAGACGTAATTGTTTTATGGAGGTAAAAATATGAAATAGAAAAACTATAAAATATCACTGTCACCCAATTTCTTTTTAGTTTCAAAATTAGCAATAAAAACTTTCATTGGAATGGTCCATTTAAATTTGCATAATCACTTGAAAGATTCGGCAAGCTTTCAATTATTCCAGTTTAAACTGACTATGATTTGCGTTAACAGAGAAGATAAAAAGTTGAATATCAAATACCTAGTTGCCTTGATCCTAGTAACTGTATTTTCTAATTGAAGTATTAAATAAATTGCAGTTCTCTTTCAAAATATTTTTGATTACTCACCTAAACTTTCTTGTTATTTGAAAACTAAATTATTATGATCAGGTAATTAAGATATGTATACTTATAATTTTTCACATACTTGTTTTTATATATTTTTTAGATATTTGGAGTGGATGCAGAAAAAAATGAGGATATTAGAATTGTTGATTACTTGACAAAAAAACTAAAAGATCTCTATGAAAACTTTACCAAGTACCCGGTAATTTTTATTGCCAACTGTGATTTATTATACGAAATGAAACCTAATCTTCTGAGAATATTTTTAGAGGAATTCACAATTAATAGTCCTAATAGAAAAGAAAGGATAGAAATGCTAATCTGGCTAGTGACGACAAGAAATTTAGTCTTTTATGATGAAAACTTTGAAAAACCATTTATTGAGTATGAAACCAACTGCCACAAGTGTAAACAAACTTCAATTATAGAAAATACTTCAACGACGGATGTTAAAATTAAAAGAAAAAAAAATAAAGGCAAAGGAAAACATAGTAATGTTAATAGCAATACTGTTAGTACTTCTATAAATCGGAATAAGCTGTTTAGTGTGGAATTTCAAGAGAAAAGAGTTAGAAAAATATTAATCAATGAAAATATATTTTCTTTACTGGATAAGATAGCCTCTAAGACTGAGAGTTTTGTTTTTGGCGATTTAGAGACTTTGACAAATTTATCGATACAGAATGGATATCTTGCATATATAGATAAAGTTCATTGTGGAAATGATAAAGAAGTTGCAGTTAAAAGTGAACTTTCAAAATCAATAGTTAATGTCAGATTAAAGGATTTTGAAGATAGTATCGGTATGTATTACATTTCTATAAGCATTTTTTAAGTGATTCTGAAAAAAATCAAAACACAAATTGACCATGATGCTTGAGAAGATTTTAATTTTGCAAAAGATGTTCATAAAAAAATATGTTGCTTTTATGTACATAGTGTATTTTATATGTAGTGAATTAAAGTTTATTTGAGAATTGGGTTGTATTGATTTATATTGGGTTATAACATATATTCCTCCCATTTTTTAGCATTTTAAAATAATTTACTTGTAAATTCGGTATAAGTTTAATTAATTATGTATTTGCCATTTTGATCGATGATCTTCCATTTTTTTGATAGCTGCCTTTCTTGTGGAATTCCTGAAACTTAGCAGGAATTTAAATTTGGTAAATTTTTACCATTAAGAGAGTTCTGCAAAGATTGAAACAATTGATAATCAGAATATGCAAGGTCCGGACTAAATGGTGAATGCGCCAAAACATTCCAGTCAAGTTGTAACCATTTTTTCCAAGTGATCATAGAAATGTGTGGTTTGGCATTGTCATGCTGGAATACAACGCTGGTCAACCCTGGTCTCTTGTCAATTGCTTGCTTCAATTTGGTTGATTGTGAGCTATATTTATTAGAATCAATAGTTTGGTTTGGTGGCAACAGCTCATAGTACAATATACCCTTCCAATCCTACCAGATACACATCATGAACTTCTTTGGGTGCATCATATGAAAGAAGTATAAGCTTGTAGAGATTGGAAAAAAATATGGATATCAAATTTAAGTTTTAGGCCACAAGGGAAAATCTGTCGATTGTTCTTTGTTGAAAGCTTTAAATAACTATCGATTAACTAAAAACTAAATCTATTGAAAATTCATCTACAAATATAATTCGACTACAATAAACTTTAGACAGTAAAAAATGTAACTGTTTTTAAGTGACATGACAAAATATAAACCACAACATCAAATATATAGCGCTGTTGTGAATTCTATAGCGCTGTCTTGTAATGAGAACAACTATCTACACAAGGGCACTTTAATTTTGAATTTATAAAAGGTAGCTCGCTAGCACCGCTTACCTACTATATATGCTGGAATTATGTCTTAAGGTGTATTTAAAACCGGTATGCCAATAATAAATAACAAGTTTACTATTAACCATACTATTGGCACCAGCAATACTGCATTTGATGTAGCAGATATCTAGATTATTACGATATAGTAATGACATATAATTTTAAAACCTTTGGGATTGTTGAAGCAAAAATCTAAATGCAATTTAAGAGGCATCAAACTAGCAAAATCTAATTGTCATTAACCACCAAAATCTCAAGCAATTGCTCACATTTTCGTAAGTGAATTGTCATGAGAGCACACTCATTAGGTCTTGGAATGTGTCCGGGGATATGTTCCGAGACCTCTTGAGGCTGAAACCAGATAATACCGAACCCTAGGTATACTATGTTTTTCTTAAATACCACATACCTGTGATAAAATTTAATTCATTAATTAGCACAGTAAAGAAATAAAAACAATAACTAATAATAAAATAGAACACTTATAACAACATACTGTAATAAAAGTTATATGAATGTGAGATTTCTCAAAATATCTTATTGTACTGTATTTACCCATCTTCTTTTCGTGATGATGTGGTAGATGAAGAAAGGTGAATGATGTAGGCATTGTAACATAGTGTTAAGCTGTTATTGAACTTCTCATGATGCGTTGGAATTTTCCATTTGATATTTTTTATCGCAGTAAAACTGGATTAGGGGGAAGGAGACTTTCCATGATTTTATTTACCTGCCCATTAATGTTTTTGATACAATTTTTTTAGGATTTTAAAAGTAATACTTGTTTGATATATAATTGTTGTTTTAGAAACATTGAGATTAATTCAGAGCAAAAAGTTGGGAACGTTAAAAATACCAAATATTCAGTGGGAGGATGTAGGAGGACTTGAGGATTTAAAGAAAGAGATATTCAGAACAATTGATTTGCCTTTGAAGTTTCCACACTTACTTGCCAAAAGTGGGCTTAAAAGATCAGGTAAGTTATAAGTGATGTAAAAGTGTTCAAGTTGTTTTTTGTTTATGGAAATTGGATGTATTGAAATGATTATTAATCACGATAAATAAATTGTGAAAAGTTTTTCTCAGAAAATGATATTGCAGTACAGACAATATTAAATTTGTATTTTAAGATTTTAGACAAATGAATAGTTAAAAAATAGATATGTAAACATAAAGGCATATATAAACCAGTGTTATTAAGTATCGGTGTTAAAGTTGAACACTTTGTCCAAAGAGTAGCTGTAAAGTAAAATCATTACTAGTTTAAATATAAAATATTTGCTATTTTAGATTTAAAAGAAACTGCATGAGTGTTACTTTTAAGATATACCAGAGTTGTTAAAGCTAGTAAGTAGTTTTAACAACTCTGTTATAAGTAGATTTATTATTGTTTTTGTGAATTGGGTTGACTTTGTTATATGGCATAGTCTAGAACCAAATGGAACAATATTGGTTATAAAGCATCTCCTTGTTACATCCCTGTTGTAATTAATTACTTTAAAACATTCAGAGTTCACTGCCAATACAAACTTTATTTGCAGATTCTTTCAGTGTACTTTTATCATTCAGGCAAGTTTTATTTATAAAGCTCAATGTATTTCTATTTGCACTATCATAGGTCTTTTTAAACTAAATGAAATTTCATATAATATTGCAGTTAATCTCTTGAAAAGAGAGCAGAATATATGTTCCTACTATTAGAGAGGAGTAACTCAGTGCAGTGATTTTGGACTAGTGATTTTCTTCATAGAAGTCGAGCGCATAGATGACAAGACTAATTCACCAATTAATTTTGTCCTTGTTTTAAATTAAACATATCTCAACATATTTTTTTTCTTTCAGGTCTTCTCTTATGGGGACCCCCTGGGTGTGGGAAGACTTTGGTAGCTCGTGCTATTGCATCTCAATTGAAAGCAGCTTTTCTCAGCGTCAAAGGCCCAGAGCTGCTTGATATGTATGTGGGGCAGTCAGAAAAAAATATGCGAGACAGTAAGTTAAGATAAAAATTTATTAGGGAACAAAAATTAAAAAGATAACACCGATTTTGTGAAAAAAAAACAGTGAATTTAAAATTCTTAAATTAAGGAGTAGACTTTTGGAACCTCCGAATAAGGAGAGCATTTATTTCACCAACAGTTTTTAATGAAGTTTTTACCATATTCCTTTTTTTGGTAGTCCTGTGTACTGAATCGAAGAGAAGCTTTTGAATAACTGGTTCTTACCATTTTGTTTATTCTGGTAATCTTGAAGTATTGAAGAGGAAGGCAATTAAAAGGAAACCAATTACAGATATCCCTCCGTTATACATGATCCCACTTTACATGTTTTCGATAAAACGTAATTTATTTCACTGTACCCAGTTTTAAGTCTTGTAATTGAAAATAAAAATGTTTTTTTACTAGTTTTAGGTAACTTTTTTTCGTTTGGAACCAATATCACCCATTTTAAAATCAACTCACTTGATGCGTTTTTCTTAATACATGATTTTTCCAAGAGCCTATTATTTGTGTAAAATGAGGGATACCTGTAATTAAAGCATTTTGTTGGAATACACTACAAAGTGTTTTACATGTTATTATTACTTCACTACAAAGTGAAGCCTGAATTTTATGAATAAATCTTCCAATAATCAATATTTCATATTCTTGAATAATTAATTATGATGGTTATATGAAATTTATTTGAATAACAGTGTTTGCTATGGCTCGTGCTTCGGCTCCTTGTGTTATCTTTCTGGATGAAGCGGAGGCAGCGGCTGGGGCCAGGGGGGCATCCGGAGATGCTGGTGGCGCAGCAGACAGGCTGGTCAGCCAACTGTTAGCTGAACTCGACGGAGTGGCTGCCATCCAACATTCAGCTGAGACAGGTAATTCTTATAACATGTTATGAATGGAGCATTCCAATGTTTTGTGATGGATATATATTTTATTCAAAAGGCTACTTTGACCTTGTGGCACGGAAGAATTACCTTTGCTTCATTTGCAAAAATGTGAGAGGTTTTAATAGGTGAATTATCATGGTTCTCTTTCTTGTAGACACTGCGATAAAAAATACTGTGATGAGTTCATAAAAAAAATTGGAGAAAACAAATGTTGATTTCGCAAAATGGGAATGTGAAAAGAATAAAAAATTATACCAAAATAAAAGCTGCAATAGATGATTGACTTGATTTTATTTATTCTTTAAAAAAAATATTCCTAAAATTGAGTACACAATGAAATAAGAGGGCGTGAAAAGTAGGACCTGATAAATTTAGATAATTTTTTTAAAGTTAAGATTTAATAGTGGTGTAATTAATAAATGATTATTATAAGTTCTAATTACATGTGTATGAGAAGGTGTATGGATGGAGAAGGAGCGAAAGATGTGTGTTGCGATAGGAAAATCTGGCGCTCTTTCGTGTCTGGTTACCTCGATAAGGAGACGGCATATATATGTATGCATTGTACATTTAAAAAAAATGTAAGCATAAATATGGTTACCATGTATTTTAATTTTAATGTTTTTATCTTCTTTTTGTGTATTTTTATAACAATTTATTACAGGGCCTGTAATAGTAGTGGCTGCTACAAATCGTCCAGATTTGGTGGAACCAGCTTTATTAAGACCAGGACGACTCGATAAACTTGTGTATGTTGGTCCGTACGAAGGTCAAGTTAATAAAGTGCGAGTATTAAAAGCAGCATGTAGAGGGTGAGTTTATTAACACATTGTAATCGGGTACTTTTCGCGACAAGTGATGACGCAATGCGGGTACTTTTAGACTTTTTTGCGCCAAAATTAGACTTTCGTAAAAAAACCATATCTCTCAAACTAACTAGTATTTTTTCGAAAAACTTTTTGTATCTTACTAAGAATAGAACTATCTATATCTTTATAATAAAATATGGGTTGCTTTAGCAAAATATGGGTTGCTCTATTTTTTACTCACACAAAATTACTACATTCTAGGTAAACATAGAAAAAAATACTCTTTCACCATCAAAATTATTTTATTCACATAAAATTACAATATAATTACGAAATTTTCAATAGATCTTATAAGAATATTATAAATTCGTCTTCGGGAAAAAGTTGATGGCAGAGGAATAATATCTTCTTCACTATCATCGTCATCCTCGGAATCGGAAAAATCTTCTATGTCGCTTTGGCAGGAATAATTAGATAAATTGTCAGCAAACAATTCATCATCACTCTCGTTTGCATCCTGATTCATGTTCAGGGACAATAAAATTAACTTTCAAAAATAGTTTATCACAAAAAAAAAACAGTGGCAGTAAAAAGTGGCGAAGTAAAAAAAGTTTTTGAACAAATACACCACGATAGTTAGGTATTTTCTACGAAAATTCGATAATTCAAAACAAAATAAAATACTTCGTAAAAGCAGAATGAACTCAGAAACACGATACTAAGACTTCCGAACGAAAGCAGTACACTGGAGTCACTAGAGAAACGATCAACAATGCTAAAACAAGATCCCGATTTGTTATCATTGAAACATATTTTTTTGTAAACATAACCGCTTTTATTTTTATTTTGCCTTTTGTGTTGTTATCACCCAACCTCATTGTATCAACAGGTAGATGCGTTAGGTACCCCTTACAATAGATAACGCGCAGTTCCCACCCCATTTGGCGACCGTGTTTACAAGTTTCCCGCATACCACCGCTTGGCAAACCAAAACGAGTAAACTCGTCTCCCGCTCTCTACTATAAAATGGGATAGAACGAGTTTTATCGTTTCCCGCAAAAAATGTGTTAATAGTTACTATTATTTTTTGAACAAGTTTTTAGATGTGTAAACATTATATTCTACAATAGTACAATTACACTAGATAGATACACCGTACTATTTCTTTCAATTTGCTTTGGACTTCGTAACATGACATCGAAAGTTTAAAACTTGATAAATACTATATATTTTTTTTTATTTGCCGTAACATGACATCGAAAGTTTAAAACTTGATAAATACTATATATTTTTTTTTATTTCCCGTAACATGACATCGAAAGTTTAAAACTTGATAAATACTATATATTTTTTTTATTTCCCGTAACATGACATCGAAAGTTTAAAACTTGATAAATACTATATATTTTTTTTTATTCCCGTAACATGACATCGAAAGTTTAAAACTTGATAAATACTATATATTTTTTTTTATTTCCCGTAACATGACATCGAAAGTTTAAAACTTGATAAATACTATATATTTTTTTTTATTTCCCGTAACATGACATCGAAAGTTTAAAACTTGATAAATACTATATATTTTTTTTATTTCCCGTAACATGACATCGAAAGTTTAAAACTTGATAAATACTATATATTTTTTTTTATTCCCGTAACATGACATCGAAAGTTTAAAACTTGATAAATACTATATATTTTTTTTTATTCCCGTAACATGACATTGAAAGTTTAAAACTTGATAAATACTATATATTTTTTTTATTCCCGTAACATGACATCGAAAGTTTAAAACTTGATAAATACTATATATATTTTTTTATTCCCGTAACATGACATCGAAAGTTTAAAACTTGATAAATACTATATATTTTTTTCATATGAATGATAAGAACATAAATACTACACAAAAAAGTTCATTGGCTATGTTTGTTTTTTTCCTGTCAAGAAATATTTCTTTATTTTTGTTTTGTGCAAATAAATCTGACAGATTTATTGCTTTAAAGTAGTTTATTCAAATCAACTGGCTTTTGTTTCATATTTTTATTGGTATTCATGACTATGTATTTAACATAGGCAGAGAAATATTTTGAGATAAATAATACTTCTGAGTTTATTCTTAAATATCGATAAGCATGAAGCACATCTGAGCCAGACGTGCTTCATGCGTATCGAATATATTTTGATTGGAAATATCCAGTATACTTAGGGCTATGTTTATATGATTAAAGATTGAATGCAAAATGAAGCAGTTTAAACCAATTGAATGCCAGTTTTTTTCACATATTTAACATATTGACTGCTGAATAACTTCTTTTAACCTTCCCCTTCCTGTGCTAATAAAAATCCGTGCGTTTCGGTGCTGTATATTCAATACAATCAGTACACATGTAAAAATGAGCGATTTAAATTCGGAAAAATAAGAATATTCATAGCCAATCGCTTAAATTAATTAAATTTGAAGTCAAAAGTGATAATAATTGAAATTTAATTGCTGAAAACATGAAAAAAAATTTGGACAACGTTCACAAAACGGACGGAGAGACCACCTCGAACGAAAGCCGGTTGGCTATTAAAAAGAGAGAAGCGACCAAACTAAGATTCTATTTTTTGCATTCCCATATACCGAAGTAGAGTGAGAGTGATACGTGAATAGCGTTGCTTTCTCACCCATGGCGGTTTTTTAGAATGAATATACAACGTCACACACGTTTGATTGTATTGGTGAATTTATTCCCGATTTTCACAAAATATCTCTGATGTGGCCGATAAGGGCTAATTATTATTAATATTATTTTTTTCATTCAATGCGTAAATGTATTACGGAGAAATACCTAAAATCTGAACCCAGTATTTATTATATTTATAGAGATATTAAAGTTTTTAGAAGGAATGTGTACTAGTTACACATCACCGGACAAGAAGGGTTAAAATCACGACTACTAAAAAAAAATCCAAATTTAAAATTCTTAAAACATAGTAAAAAGTACCTTTAGTATTTTATTCATATACCCTAATAGTACCTTTAGTATTTGAACCCATTCAAAGAAATTTAGAATAGGATAACGATGAATGTTTTAAGCATCCTGCAAAAGTTTATGTGGATGCTTAAAGGTGTTTTGAGCACTGAATGTGTTAATTTTAATATTAATTTGTGGTTTAAAATAATAAAATTGTTACATAATACTCGTATATCCAACTCGGCATATTGCTTGTATTATTTGTATTGCATAGTGTTATTTGTATTGCATATATCAACAAAAAGCAGTCCTAAATATGATAAAAATATCTCTCAGTGGTTAAAGTAATTTGATAGGAAAAAAGGAAACCTCAAACTTAAAACGTTTTATTTTTTTTAATAAACTACTTACTTATTTTTTAATAAACTACTTACTTATTTTTATTAATTTTAGATTTAATCTATCTGGAGACGCAGATTTGGATTGGGTGGCAGATCAGTTACCTGACAAGTCAACTGGAGCAGATTTAGCTGCAGTCGTAAATAATGCCAGGAAAAGAGCTTTGGCAAAAACAATTCATCTTGCAGAGACAGGTTCAAAATCTTTATAGTATTTTTAATGCAATAATCATCCAAACCATATTGAGTCTTAAAACTCCTCAAGAAGTTTCCTTTATACACTTCTATCATGTGCCAGGATACTCTGCCATTCTCGCATCTTCAATGAGACCATCCAGCCTCGGAGTGTAGTATGCTCCTATATTCATTTAAAAATTATATTGTCAATAGCAGCTATTCTAATTTACTCTTGTTTTCTTATAGATTAATAATTTGTTCATTCAAATTTCCTCCCTCCGTGATATCTGACTGTTGGTAACACTGTTATCCTTTTCACATTTCGGTAAGGTGCTAGCAGCTTAGAGATGTAGCTTTGGCGATAGCTCTTTCACCATAGTATGACTAAATTCAATTTTCTTACAGTCACACTATAAGGGAACCTAATCTGTTCCTAGAGAGTATGCGGAAGGATGACTGTATATAATCCATAACATCTATTATATGTTCAAGCTTGGTATATTTGGTTGGTAAGATGCCTCCATGGTCTGGTTTGTAAGATGCCTTTCTTCCAACTTGGGTGTTATGGGTTCAATTTCCATTGATACCAAATTTTAAAAAAATATTCCTGTCTGGTTTTCACTTAAGGCCTTTAACATTGGTTGAACACATGTCAATAAAATAGTCTAATTGCATTATACAAGGAAACTTGAACACAATACATAATTTGACAGTTTCAAAAGGAAACCCTCTGCAGAATTTATGATCCCACAAATGATAACTGTAGGCAGGAATCACCTATCAAAATGAATAATAGATGAGCTCTCTGGGGCATTTTCAACACATGGAAGACCAGCAGTTTGAAAAACGTTCTGCACATTTATCCAATAGGGTTTAAAAGAGTGGATAGACCAAAGTGAAGGTGGATTAATGGGGTGAAAGCAGACTGTCATACTTTCAGAGTAACAAGCTAGAGAAAAGATGTATTAAACAAAAGTGGCGATAAATATTAAAGGCCGTGAGCCATACTGTGTTGAAGTGCTGATTGATTAATTACAATAATTTATAGTTTTAAAAAATGGCCTGTTAACTCATCTTTCCTCTATGGAATGGAGATATTGACACTGAACTAGGAAACATCACATACGATTGTAGATGTAATCCTGAAGATTCCCTGGATAGATTGTGTTAGAAAAGTGGAAGTGCTTGCGCGTATGTATAAGGACAGAGAACTGCTTAAAACTGTGGAGGTTTGCAAGTTGTTACAAGATACTGCATCTTGAAGGTCCTCATTATTAGTAATGTTAGATAGCGGAGAATTATCAAGGCCTCTTGCTAATCTTTATTGTTAAGACTTCATTCAAAAAGTTCAATTATAAATTCATGTTTTTTTTATTGCAGGCGAAATAAACTCCTCAACATTATCAGAAAGTGATATAACTATTTCAGAAGATGATTTTAAAATAGCTATTAGTCATTTTGTTCCTTCAATCCCAAAAAGTGAAATGGATTATTACGAATCACTGAAGACTAAATTATCTTGATGTAAAATTACATTTTGAACATTGTAAACTTATTTTTATGTGGTGATTGTATAGTATGAATGATTGTTTATTTGCTTGAAATTAAATGTACCTTTTTTCACTTAATTTTTTTATTCACTAATAAAAAACATATTTTTATATTTAGTACAAGAGAGACTGTTGTAGTAAATTCATTGTTTCAAAATATGGCAACCCTATATTAAGTGAATTAAATGTTGCAATCAATATTTTTTTCGCTTTTATTAACTGAGTAATTGCATTAATTTGTTTGTTCTTCCACATATTGAGCATATTTGATAGCTTTTAACTAATGGTATCTATACATTTGCTAGACACCTTTTGTCATTTGACATGTGGTTAGTAGCAATTTTTTTCTCCGTCGTTTTTGTATGTATTTGATCTTATGCAATTAATGTAGTTTTTTATTTTGTTTTGAGTCTTTTTTTGTATTTTAATTTTTGCTACATAGAGTACACATTTTCTTGTCACTTTTCATGTGTATATCTTTTATAATGTCGGGATTTTCTAACATCAAAAAAGTTTGTAGCGATGTAAATTGTCCCCTTAGTTCAATCTTTGTATCTTGTAAATGTCTTTTTTTCTTTAATAATAATTTATAGCATGAAAATATAATTTTTATTGCCAAGTTCGTACTTTTCTCCCATTACTGAGAGTTAATTTCTTTCTGTGGAATGGCGATGAACCCTCTCGGCGTGAAAAACTACCTACCCACGACATCTTCAAAAGACCTTTTCCATCACACTAGATAACTTTTCCTTGTTGAACAATAACACATCCAGTGAGGAGGTATAGACTGCACCTCTATAAAAATTAAAATTAACCACCTAATGTGAAAAAAAGAATCTTCAAAAGTTCAATAAAAATGTCACCCTGTCTTAATTATAGGCACCTCACTTCTTCAAAGGTTTCTTCTAAGTGTCAGCGATACCCCAATTATTATTATTCATCCCATTGTGTTTGTTGACATATTCAAATTTGATAAATATACCAATTTTTTGAATAGTGGATGCTATATTGTAGGACATTTTTTTAAATTTCTGCACATATAAGGTATTTGACAATATTTTCTTTTTTAGCTGTTTTATTAATCCCGACATTAAGTTTGCTCGGGTCAATTGATCTTTTAGTTACATTTTGTATCTCACTTGCAATCAATTCTTCATTCACTGACGAGATGATCAATGCATAATTAGAAAATCCTTCAGTATTAGCTCCAAAATTATTAATTTGGGTTTTACTTTACTTTTCAGCATATGTAATTTTTACTTACAACAGGTACTTTTTTACTTATCTTGAAATTCTTTTATAAGTTTTTTTCACCAATAATTCTATTCAATATTGACTCCTCTTGATATCCTATCTTAGTTCGTTAAATTCCCACTTTTTTCCATAACATTAGCTAACATTTTAACACTGATAAAAACTGTGTCATTGATTTATGTTAGTTTCTTTTAAATGTCCCGCAGTGTGGACACATTCATCCAAGAGGCATCTATTATTTGATGCTGGACACTCTTTTTGCTTTATGCACTTTTCTATTTCATGTTCACATCTTGCTATCTCAAGTTCCACCCCTGCAGCCATAGTACCTCTCCATTGGTCATGCTCCTGTGCCACTATAACCTAACTCTGGGTATGTATACCACATTGGACTTAAGGCTGTCCCTCTTTTTTGGGCCACCCTGGTTTCTTTTCCCTATTACAAGTTCAGAGAAGAATAATTGCTTGACAATTCAATGTTCTGGATATGTGTTCTGCCAGTGAAGTTGTTGTTTAATATCATTGCTTTTATGCTAGTTGTCTTACCTTTATCAAGAACACTAAGATTTATGCACTTTCTGCCATTTTATATTGAGGACACGGTGCAAGAATGTCTGATGACATTTTTCAACATTTTAATTATCAAACACCCTTCCTTAGAGGATCTTTATGACAATGCTAACTCCAAATACCAATAATATGGAATAACAAACTTAAGGTAGTAATTTCGCAAAATATCTAGGTTTTAGATTTTAAAAATATGTATTTAAGAAAAAATGGGGAAAGAATTAAAATATTTTTTTATGTTTGATAATTTTTATTTTTCTTTAAGTGTTTCACAAAAATTATTTCACAAATAATATTTGACTTTTCAAAATTTGGATACTGTTTTTGTTCTACTATCACTTTCTATAGGCAAGATAAGGCAAGGCATTGATTGAGTTTTATAACATGTTTATGTTTGCCATAAAATCACACAATTTGAAAACTACGTGGTAAAAAATATATACCTATTTAAAAAATTAAGTTCCAATTTATTTAACTTTTTTCTAAAAAATATCAAATATAAAATTGTTATACATTTACTTATTTAAGTAATAAAATCGAGAAATTCAATAACACAGATAATATGAAAATGGTGGTTTTTAACCTAAATTTTTCTTATAAATAACAATTTTTCTGAATATAAAGATTATTATATTAAATTGATACACATCGAGTACATATGGTATAACATCTTGATAATTATTAATTAATTCATTTTTTTTTTAGAAAACTCATTAAATGAAACCAAAACATCAAAATTAAAGAATAAATCTTGTATTTTAAACCAATCAGGATTAATACAAGCAATTGATAGTGTTATCAATTAACAAATATATAAACCACGTTTTTAAGTGTCCTTGTTAATGAGAAAAATCTTAAAACTGGGTAGGCAAAAAAAATAAGCCTTTAAAAGAAACGTTTGAATAGTTATCATATTCAACCATTGTTTCTTCTGAAAAACTTAAAGAACTAGAATCAATTTAATATAAAAGCTAACATTCATGTTGCAGTTCTTAACTAATTTTCATTAATTGTGTGTGTATACAAGACCTTCCGAATTCCTCATCACCACCCACACTATCATAAATTATGTATAAATGGTGCATATATCACTTTCTTTTATAATTATTAATTAATGAAAATGGCTATTCTCATTGTAAGAAAAAAGCAGTAACTGCAGATATCAGCAAAAAGTAAATCATCCTAGTACTGCTTTTTCTTTGAATCAATTAATTAAAATCTATTGAAATTCTTAAATAGAAACTCAAATTTACAGCCAGCTATAAATAATGGAAATTAATTAAATCAAGCAAATGACATACACGTATGAACCTAACTTTTGATATTTTACATAGTTCCTGCTTTTCTTCTTACAAAAGAAGTAAAATAGGCCTTTTTATTATTTTTTTTGATAATATTTATCAAGCTAAAATATCTTTATTTCTTATGTTATCATTTTGATCCTATTGTGGATTTTGTGAGAATATCAAAACGGAAAATTAAAAACTTTTCCTTTGCATTAAATTTGGTTGACTTGTGTAATGGCTTTAGACACCTCAATGCAGAAAAATTGTGATGTGCACTATGTGCGAATATATAATACATTAATGTTTTCAATTAATATTTTATTAAAATTAAAAAAAAATACATCTTTGGATTTTATTTGAGGAAACAGAATGTTAACTAAAATAATGATAAAATACAGTGGCAAGATGTTTTTTAAACCTAACATCAATTAATACTAATAGATAAAATAAAATAAATCAATCTATGTCTATATCACTAGAGTATGGTGAAAATATCTATAATATATTTTTTACATTGAGAAAACTCTTTGAAATGAGCTGTGAAGTCTACATTAAATGTAGCCATCTATGTAATATAAGTAGGTAATCAAAGATATCCTTGATTATACTTTAATACATCCTTAGCCAAAAAAATGAAATCCTTTTCTAAACGGTGGACGAGAGGGGCAGCTGCTCCAGGTGCAGGTCGAATTGGGATGAAGAACTGGAGCTTAGTTGAATGCGCAAAAAATAAAAATACATTCAGATACATAAAAACAGATTTCAATAATTATTGGGTAATCTGTAACAAACGTTACTCCTACGGAAGTTCTCAATATAATTCATGAATGGAGCTTTAAAACCCTTACCACTCCGAAAGCCAATATATTGGCTTTGAAGTGACTGGTAGCCAGCTCTGAAAGCCATTATAGTGGCTTTGGTGAGCGGTAACTTTGAAGCTTTATTTTTAATATTTACTGACAATTGAAGATGTTATTTTACAGCAATGCACTTCAAGGATTAACATATATATGCTATATAATGTATTAATAGGCAAATTGTAGTAAAGTGTTAGTTTCTATGTGGCTTTTAATATTATATTTGCATTCTTTAACTGTATCGTACAGGCGCATTTGAATGGGTCGTTTTATTTGGGCAGTCTGTATCGGTACATTGTGCCCTACAGAGCTATTTCCGGTGTGAAAAAAAGATTCCATTATCAATTTTAAAAACCCCTAAATTTAAGCCCGATTAAACCATCATATGTGTAAAAAATAATCAGTTTCTTCTTGCCTGGAAAGACAAGCGGATTGTGACCCTGTACACAAATGTTTATTCCAATGACAGTAAAATTGTCAAGAGAATAATTCAATGTGGAAAAGAAGAAATCATTATAAAACCAGATATGGTAATTAATTACACCAAATAAATGGGAGGTGCGGATACTGGCGATCAATATACTGCAGTCGACCCATTTCTGAGAAAAGCATTGAAATGGTGGCCAAAACAATTTTTTTGGGGATAAGAAGTGTCCATGGTTAATTCTTACATTTTCCATAAAGAAAAATAAAGAGGGTTGAATAAAAAAGCAATTTCACATTTTGAGTTTGTTGACAAACTCATTTTTCAGTTGGTCGGAAATCATAGAAGAGGGTTGAATTGTACAAAAGGATGACACTATTTCGTTCCAGAACAAAGATTGGATGGAACGTACTTATGCCTCAAAAAGAAAATAAATGTCGTAAGTGTATAGTGTGCCCTGAAAAAAATATCCCATTGTCTGATCAAATGAATTAATTCGATTTCATATATAATTTTTTATTTGAATAGCAGAAATTTTATTAAAAAATAAAATATATAATTTTTTTGACCCCAGAGTAGTCATGAATAAATCTAATAGGAGTGCAAAGTGTTAAAAATTAATATACAAATATTGAAATTATATTTTGAACTCTTCCAGTTTCAGTAGCTTTAGCTAAACATTGCTTTAGCATATAGTATTAAAATAAATTAAGAACTATCTTAGATCAATCATAAAACAAGAGCATTTATTGGGTTTAGGTTAGAATACTCGATTGCTAAAATTGTTGATTGAAATTAAATTATTGAAATATTTGTGAATTTTAAAGTTGATGTGTGAAATAAGTGTGTGCTTACAAAGTTGATGTGTGAAATAAATGTGTGCTTACAAAGTTGATATGTGAAATAAGTGTGTGCTTACAAAGTTGATGTATGAAATAAGAGTGTGTAGTTCATAGGTACTTCAAGATGGCAAGCAGCATTACTATAATATACAGTTGATGGAATTATTGGTAAGAGAATGTAAATATTTTTATTACACTTTTGAATCCATTTGTATTGTCTAAATCTGTTAATAGTAACCGAGCACTGTTGAACTTAATATTTATAGGTATATATGTATATACCTACCTACTTAAATACTTGTTCATTAAAACAATCGCTATCAAAAAAGTGAGTTTTGTATTACACAAGGGATGCAAACTTTTTTTCTGCCCCGAATGCTAAAACACCCATGACTACCAGTGTGCTAATCTGACAAGAATGGAAAAAAATGTAAAATATTAAGTACCTACCAAATTATTAATCAGTTCAAAATAAGCTTAGAATTCAAATCATGTTTTGAATAAATATTTATATTCAGATTTCATAGTAAATGACTAAGTTTTTCCCTCCTGTCCAATTTTCTCCATGATGATTTTCCCTGTTTATTAACCAACTTGAATGTAAACTTCGAAAATGTAAGTTTGTTCATTGAGCTATAAAGTGAGGTGGCATTTCTGTTAATCTGTGGTATCAGTAATTTAGTAGACTCTTTAATAATTAGATAAATAATTAAACTAATAAATGCAATCTCACATAAAACTTCTGTAAATCATTATAAAAAAATTATTTCAATATTTCTGTTTACATGTTCTATAACAGTGGTGCCCATAAAGTCGATCTCGATCAACCAGTTGATCACGTAATGATTCAAAGTTGATCACTAGCGAAAATAAATCAATTTTGAAAAAAAAAATTACACATATAACTTAAAATATTCTGTCATGGTAACAAAAATTACATTTTCAATACTCAGTACTCTCATAGCAAAAAGTTCTTAGGTGCCTGCGTAATTACAGTTTGTTCTGCTTGGTATGCTGAGTGTTTAATGTTGAAATTTCTTTAACTCGTCCAGTGCTGAGAACACGCGTGGTGTGTCCATGTGAACATCGGCTTCATGCTCAGAACACGCGCGGCATGTCCATGCCTAAATATTGTTAGTATATTACATCAGCATATGATATTAGTCATTATTTCGGAAGATTCCGATCATTCGGGCGTTTGCGCATGTGCAACGCATTGTAAAGTTGAGGCTACACCCGCAGTTGTAAATAATATTTTTTCTAGTTCTTATTGCGTTTGTTTTCATTGTGAGACTTGATAATAAAAATAATTGGACTATTTCTCTAGCGCTGTTTTGTGAAAAGGTTACTCACTGCAAGGGATATTTTGTTTATGTTTTCTAGTTATTTTCAATTTTGAATGAGTGACATAGTGAATTGTGAGCAAAAATAAGTGCCTTTTAAAAAATATTTTATAGTAATTGGTGTATACATAGTGATATTTAGTATCATATAAGTTTCCTTTTTGATTTTACGAAAAAAAATACGTTTACCTTGAAAAATGAATCGCCCATCGAGCTCTAAAAGACAAAAGATTGAGGATGATATGGATGATTCATTTAGTGACGTTAGTGATGAGGAATTCACCATCATCGAGGACGATTCTGAATTTGAGTCAGATATTGAAAATGATGACAATATTCAAATTCAAACTGTTTCACAAACATCTAGAACACCAGATGTTAGCTCTACGCAATGGTTGAATATAAAAAAACAACCAGCCTCTATACCATTTTCAAAAATACCCGGGTTGAAAATTGAGATGTCAAGTAAAGAACCAATAGATTATTTTGATTTGATTTTCAATGAAGATTTGTACAATATTGTGACAACCCAAACTAATTTGTATGCTGTTGAAGTATTGTCGAAATCAGAAGGTGATACAAGCAGAATCACGCGATGGAAAAATGTCACTAAAGACGAAATGAGGATGTGGCTGGGTTTACTACTACACACCGGAACAATACGTTTGAACCGGTTGAGTGACTACTGGAATACGGACTACCTATTCAATTTACCGGCATTTTCACAATTTATGTCAAGAGATAGATTTTTACTCATCTTACGGGCACTTCATTTTAACAATAATGAAGAAGATCTGTCGAGCTTGGCAAAAGTCAGGGCATTGATTGATTTTTTCAATGGAAGGATGGAAGTAATTTATGATCCACACAGACAACTATCGATAGATGAATCATTAGTTCTTTGGAGAGGCCGATTGATTTTTCGCCAATATATAAAAGGCAAAAAGGCCAAGTATGGTATAAAACTTTACATGTTAGGGGAATCAAGTGAATTGGCCGTAAAAATAATTGTATATGGTGGATCATCAGATGAAGAATTAGGTGGCAAAGGCCACACTAATAAAGTCGTTCAGAAATTGCTAGAGGGGAAGACGGGAGCCGGATAATAGTTTACATGGATAATTTCTATAATAGCGTTCCTCTTACAAAAAATTTATTGAACCAAAACACATATGTCACAGGAACACTACGAGCAAATAGAAAAGAAACCCCGATCGATGTTATAAATAAAAAACTAAAGAAAGGAGAAAGTGTGAGTCAGTACACAGAAAATGGTATATGTGTTACCAAATGGAAAGACCGCCGAGAAGTCTTTATGATTTCTTCTGAATTCGATGGGGACCTGTCTGATAGTAAAAACCGACATGGTCAAGTGGTCACCAAACCAAATATGGTAATAAATTACAACAATCATATGGGTGGTATAGACTATCATGACCAGATGTTAGCTTACTACCCATGCAAAAGGAAAACATTACGTTGGTACAAAAAGTTGGCCATTCATCTATTCCAGACGATGTTATTGAATTCTTGGCATTTATACAATGCAGACAATTCACAGAAAATGCCGTTGTATGATTTCAGGCTATTTATAATCAAAAAATTACTAGGTCCACCTCCATCATCAATTCCGAGACAAACAGTACAATCAAAAACCAAAATACATCTGCCGAAGTTTTGTGAAAAAGACACTGATAATAAAATCAAAAGACGCAGATGTAGGCAATGCTGGGATACAGCTAAGAAAAGAAATGCTTCATTATTCTTTTGTCCAGATTGCCCCACACAACCTGGTTTTTGTTTGGATCCTTGTTTCCAACTTTACCACAAATATTAAATTATTTTAAAAAAATTATTGTGTACACCTAATTAGTAAGTATATTTTTCTGTTAGTTTTTATAAAATATTGTTTTTTTTTTTGTAATATAATGTTGTTCGAAAAATGTCATAAAAACCTCCATTCAATACCATTACGGTATGCGTCAAAATACCGACATCACTCTTATCACACAAAAAAGTCACTCAAGTACGTTTGATAAAAATAAAAAAAGACTGGGTATCTCATTTTGCGCCGAATTACCAATGGACAAAATAAAAATAACATAAAAATAAACACATTTGAAAAAGGACAAAAAAATATTTGCTTGAAAATATTTAATTTATTTGAGAATATTTTTTACATGTGTAACCCCACCTTTACAGCATGACCGTCGCTGATTCGTGGATCGAATTTTTGAACCGGTGTAAAAGGGGACGATGTATAAATGATATATATAAACAAATTCTATATTTATGAATATATATTTTCTTAAATGTAAAATTTGTTTTACTTCCGTGAAAATATTACGCGATGCAAAAATATTGCGCACTGATCCGCTCTCATGGAAATTGTCTCAGCAGTGAACGAGTTAAAGTAGATTGTTGTTAGATTTGCATTTGAAAAGGAGACCTTTAAAAAAAAAGAATTAATACCACTGTTCTATAAGTATACAATTGACATATTGAGTTATTGATGAACAATAGACATTCTCTAAAGGTGAAAAATTGTTTATAGGATTTAGATTTTTTTATTTTACAAGGAAATACATGTCAAATGTTTCACTATTGAATGTTTGTCTAACATGAATTTGTTTTATACAACTTGATTAAAATATCCAGTATATACTAATAAACATTACTTTCAATCGGTCAATTTAAAAGCGTTAAGTGTAGAATATTCTCGGGTAGCATTTTTTTATTTTTAGAATTAGCAGAACATGGACATGACAGAATATATATATTTTGTTTGAATAAAACGTATCAAATTTTGGTCCCAACACAAATAAAATACTTTTATTGGCAAAGGATGTATAGCAGGAACAAGACATATACTTTCAACCAAAACATTATAACAAATATTTGTGAAATTATACAGGGACAAAAATGCTGAGTTCATAAACAAAAAAGATTAAAAATTAATATAAAATTAATAACAAAATAAATTGATGTCCCCGTGGGGCTTCGGGTAAGGAGAATATAACCTCTATCTTTTTCAGGTAGTTTCTATTGGTAGTCTGCAAGAGTCAGATATTCACAAATAACATTTCAGGATGAGCTGTCCTTATAGTTTCCCCCAAGCTTCAGAACCAATGGGTCAATCCCTCAGCACGCTTTAAATTGTATTATATATAGCATAAAATTTATGTAATTCTTAGGAACTGTAATTAAATTTTTCTTTTCTGTAAAATTTCACAGATAAGCTGTGATGTTTTGCATAAATAGGGCTTGATATTTTAAAATCTTATTCTTAAAAAAATATTTACTTCTACAATATTGTATATATATGAAGTACATAAATATACGAAGTACGTAAATATATGAAGTACGTAAATATATGAAGTACGTAAATAAAATGGTTAAATAATTGTAGCCAATTATAATGTCCTCAGTCTAATATTAAATTATTTAAAAAGTACAGATCACAATAATTCTCTTGATTATGAATAATACTCAAAGTGCTTAGGATTCATCTTCTGTTAAGTTTGCACCATAAAGCTCCTATAGTGGCAAGATGCATCAAAAGCCCTATACCTACGACAAAACCTACATTACCCCATATGTCGATATCTTTGATGTCCATTTCATTTAGAAACTTTTCAGGAGTTATATAGTGGCAATATTTGATACCATCACCGAGGCAATCCAATTTGCCTCTGGCTAGTCCATAGACACTGTAAACCAAACTGTGGAAGCCAGCCCTGAAGTAGGAGATGTGGAACATCCATTGGAAGATTACTGGAGTGTCTATTAGACGGATGCAGAAACCAAATACGGAGAATAACACAGCTATCACCGGTGCGAGAAAGACGGCAATCTGAAAATATATATTATTTAGAATAAAATATTATATATTACGTAATTTATTTTCATTGGTTTGATTAACAGCTCCTATTCTCTACTTCTTTTAGTGTCAAAGGCATCATACTAATTCCAACCAGAATTATGCTATCTGGACAGCGTTGGCATTTCTTAAATCAAGTCCTCCCCAGTGCAAGACTTTGGGCTCTTCGGGTGCTAGAGCAAATGTCTTATGGACTGTTCCTCACCGCAGCCCTAGAGATTAGATTCATTTCAACATTCCCCATTTCGACTCTTCTTTGGTTTTTCCGATTCCTGTTAAGATATTTCTAGGTCCTCTAGGACAGTTAAGAGCCAGGTGGTAATGCTTCAACAGTCAAAACCCACCCGCTAGGGTCTGATGTTCCTCTCCACTCATTCATCCTAGAAATAGCAGGTGGTTCTTCTAGAGGCTTAGTGGCCTTAATGAAACTCTATCTGAATTTTAACCTAGGGGCTAGGGGCTGGTGGTTATGCAATGGATGTCAACAGGTCCTATGTTTCAAATTATTGAAGAAAATTATTACCTTCGTAGCTCAAAGGTTTCGGGTTCAATTTCTAATGGTACGCAAAAAAAAGGGGGCCAAGTCTGTTAAAAGAGTTCTTTAGGTAAGAATACTCATTCTTGTCGAGCGGTATATTGCCAACAAGTGTATTAATGAACTGTGAGTTGTGTGCCTACTCCAGTGGTTCTAAAGGTTCGATTACTGGAGCCGAAGATTATATTGTCTCCTGGCCAAACTCTAAAATATGTCCGAACCACCAATTTGGGTATGTTGAAGGATACCATACAAAAGAAGAATTGAAAAAAAGTTTATTACAATTAATAAAATATTTTACAAGTGCTTTTGCAAGGCTGTGTTTTATTAGTTGGGCAGTTTTTTTCTCAAGCTGAACTATTTATTGAGCTATCAAAGGTTTTGACTTTAATTTTTTAGAACTCCATATTAGAATATTAAACAATAAATAACTTTGTTATTCCACTAATTACATTAATCCCCGCTACATGTGTTTCTACCTCCTATCCCGAGGTTCTCTTTAGGTGGAATGATTTGTTACGAGAATTACTGTCATTCCCCTATTTTTCTGATTTCACCCTTATTCTTATTCTCTAAGATTTTAAATTTTTTAGATGAAAATGTGGTATTTCGACACAGGTAAGAACATCTAGGCAAAATCACAAATGCTAGAAATAGTCATAATATATTTCATAACACAGGGATATAATTTTTTCTCTCAACCAAACCAATTATTTTTTTTTATTATTTCAAACGCTTTAGAGACATTTTTACAGATCACTTAACATATTACACAGCACAGGGTGTTACAAAGATTAAATTTGAAGTATTACCTTCACTGGAGTAGTAGCTCCAACAAAGTATCCCCAGGCTTGTGCACATAGACTGGTAGCGATTGCAATGATAAAGAAATATACCATCCGAAATTCAACCAATGGATTTCCTGTCATCACATAACTAATTCCAATATAAGATATACAACAAATAATCTGAAAAAAAAAGTTAACGTAAGTCTCACATATATTCGTTAGTATCAATTCTTAAAAAATATCTATTCAAGTGCGAATAGGGGCATAGAATTTCATAAAAATATATTTCATAATTCACCGTCAACATAATTGTAACCATGTACCTTAATGGACAAAATGATTTTTCAGCTATTATTGCCTATATTGGTGTATTATTTTATGTATAAATAATAAAAATTAAATATTACGGAAAAAAAACATAATTGGTCATAAGGAATATATTTTATTGGCTATTGTCGAATTCTGAATTCTTTTCAGTAAAAAAATAACATAGACAGATGAAAAATGTAAAAACTATTCCTGATAATGTGGACATATATGCAATTGCATCAATATAATCTTGTCGAGAGTGTTTTTGTAAAAAAAATGTGAAATTACACATTTATATACTGCTCACGTATGGTCGTGAGAAATATGTCCTCTTCCCGATAAAGCCGGGGTTATACTCGCTCATACAAGATTATAGGTTTGAAGTCACGCTATATTGTGTTGGTGGCTTCTAGTGAGGTGCATGGCTGCATGGTAACGCACTGGACTTCCATGCGGAAGGTCGCCAGTTTGAACTCCGCGCTGTGCTAATTCCATCAAATGAAACAGGCATTTTTTCCACCTAGTATTCAGGGGTATAAGGATAACTAAGACTTCGCTCATATCTATTTTTCGGATCCTCGAATATGAGGCCAAGCAGCGACGATAACGGTAGTTTAAGTGTGGACCTTACATAATGTGATATTGCTTAATCACCAGTGATGTGTTAAGGATCAAATATAAAAGTAATACGAGTATCTCAAAAAGTAATGAAATAGATTATATTGAAGAAATAATCTAAATTTGTTAGCAAAATACACAAAAGTTACTCACTTGGAACGGTATTTCTACAGCCAATATAGATATTATATAAGGACCCAGATTATACCATAAGTTAAAGTGTTCCCTCTTCAATTTTTCCATTTCTAGTGGAACTGAAAGTTAAATGTAATAATAAATTAATTTGGCTTGTTAAATTAAGTGGATGGAATTCAATGTCATAGTCATACTTACAAAAAATATTGTATGTTTGTTAGTTTCTCTAATGCAGTGGTGTGGAAGAATTTTTGAGGGCCATTTTACGAATGGAAAATAGCTTAAGTGCCACTTAGTACCATATTTTTATCGGGATGTTTTTGTTACTATACCATAACTGTTGAAAAGCTATTATTTAACTGGATCTCAACAGAACATTTTTTTCCAGCCAAGCTAGTAATATTATTGTTCAAGCTAGTTGTCGCAAGGAGATGTCAGTGAGTCGAGATCTTTGCTTGTTTTTTAGTATTCTCATCGATGAAAAAGCTTGTTCACAAATATATGCGAAATGATGAAATTACAAAAAAGTGTTTAAGTTATTTGATTGCAAATTGAAAACTAATGAGTAACACTTATTAAGTTAATTTTCAAAAATTTTAGTGAACTCCCAGTATCTTATAGAACCAGTCACCCCTGATGAGAACATAAAAAATAAATATTTTGCTCTAGCCAAATCAATTCAATTGGCCCAATCAATTCATATACATATTTGGTTAAGACGGCGCGGGTCACTACGAATTAGTCAGAGGTTCAAAAGTGGCTAATAGTCACATAGCCCATCTACCTCCATAAATTGGTTCACAGTTTAAGGTCCAGATGAATCGGAGATGGGCACAATCCCCGACATAGTTACATTATGTAATGTAAGACCATTAAGAGCTTTGAACACCATAAAACAGCTAACAATGTACCTTTTTCAGGACATTTTAACCAGTGGAATGATAGATAAAATCTCTATAAGATATATTTTTTTTTTTACATAGTTAAATTAAAGTCAAATACAATTGATCGCCGATTATCCATGGTAGTTGGGAGACACTCGAGCTCGGATAGTTAAAAAACACAGTTGTTCAAAATGAAGTTTTTATTGAGTTAAACATTTAAAGAGTTGATATGCTAGATAAATTTTGCTACGCAAGATGAATACACAAACAAGCTTTCTCAATGTTTGACAGATATAACTGCTAAACGCCAGAATCATATCGCGGCAATTACATTGAGAACCCGGATACACATATTTTCAAACTGCCAACATACTAGCATTACTAATAGATTTTTTAACAGTTTAGGTTGCTGCTTTGTAATTTTCAAAATGTGGATGTTCGTTAAAAAATTGCAATAAAATATTTATCAGGATTACTAAAAAAAAATTGTACTACAGAAGACCACGGTTATTCCAACTCACGGATTATTAAGCCCTGGATAATTGGCATGCTACTGTAATTTTATAAAAGTGAATCAACTTACATTGTAAAGTGACAGACATTTTTCCTGTATAAACTAATAAAAGAAGACTTCCATAAAGATAAGTGTAATTTGCTAGGACTTTGTCAGCATTCCTTCCTACACCGCCATATAAATAACCAAAGACAAGAGCAATCAAAATATGCATGCTCAGTCTCCATGCCAAAAAACACTGAAAAAAATTACATAAATTAAAATGGAATGAGCAAAAGATTATTAGCATGATAAATATAAGTTGTTCATGAGGAGAACTATGATAACTCATTATTTGGCAAATTAGTATTTATGAGTATTATGCCAATACCATATAAGGAAACCTGTATATATAGTTTTCATATTATCAAAGCTAAGAAATATCACTTCAGGGGTTAAAATGAAATTTTGCTTAAAAAATATACATAGTTGTTCAAATCATTACAAAGCAATGTGAAGAAAGTTTTTGTTAATTTTTATTTCTGAAATTTTTTAAACTTTGAATTTTGATCTCTCGAATTTAAAATAATTTAAGTTTTACTGTATAATAAAACATGAAAAAAAAACTTACATGGTTTCGTCTCGTACATATGAAATTTCTTTTTAATAACAACCATGTTTGCCAAAACAGATTTGCAGGTGGGTATATTTGTTCAATAAAGTCATTGGAATTTTCATTAATTTCACTCGTACTAGAATCTTGAGGAACTCCAGAATCACTCAGGTTTTTGTTAGAAGCTACCACAGTCAATTCTAAACCTGAAAAATAAGGTTAATTGATTAAATTGAGGCAAATGATGACGATGGAGTAGAAGGGTTTGTGCGCAATCGGCTGCTAACACAACCCACTTCTTTTTACGATGACGGCATAGAGAAACTACCGATCCGCTGGGTAAAATGCATTTCTAAAGCAGGAAGTTATGTAGAAAAATGATGTGTCTTTTTCTTTCTACAAATAAAAAAATTAAAACAAAAAAGTCTCGTTTATATTTGATCCACCCTCGTACTATGACCCTTGTACTACAATACAATCTGGTCTGAATATTAAACTCCAGACTGAGACATATTTAATCACCATTGGGAATCAGACTCATAGCACCTGGTTGAAAGACTAGTGTTATGCCACGATGTCTGTTAGAGGTTGACATGCTAGTTTTATAACAGCTGATATGGATAAAAAGTAAATCAATATATTATTTAGAGACCGTATAGGACCAATTACTTGGTCGGTCTCCAATCAATTACCTCCACCAACTAAAATATAAGCTAAGAAATGGCCATCACGTGACTGACAGTTTGTAAAGGGTCTTTCAAATTGAACAGTTTTATTAACTCAATTTTTTTTGATTCTTAAATAAAACACAATTTGCTTTGAAACTTTTTATTGGTCATTGAAGTATAATGTATGACATTTAAACACAAAAAACAATATCCGCCAAATGTTCACCTCTTGCAGCTCCACAGATGTCCACTCTTTTGTCAAAATTTTCGATGACATTTTGGCATAATTGCAGTTCTAACTCACTAATAACGCGAATAATTTCGTCATTCAGTTCAGGAATCGATTGGGGGTCATTCTTATAGACCTGGCTTTTCACGTAACCCCAGAGAAAATAATCCAATGATGTCATATCACATGATCTTGGTGGCCAATTAACATCACCGTTTCCGGAGATAAAATAATACTCAATTTGAATGCGTTGTTGTATTGTATACGACTCCATTTTTATAAATGTCATACATAACACTTCTCAAATGTCACTGACCCAGGCAAGTTCACGACACCACCTGTGTTTTATCCAAGAATTTAAAAAACCACTCAATTTGAAAGACCCTTTATATGAAAAAGATGGAGAATTTATGAATTTGTACTATTATAAATTCCTAATTGTATGTTACAATAAATAAAAAAAAACACACAATGCATCTGATTGTAAGTCAGCATTTGCTAATGCAATTACACACTTTTATAGATTCACAGTTTTGGTCTGATGTGAAGGATGTGTAATGTTGAGTTATGGACCGATCCCAATGGAGACTGTATAGAGAATGTAAAGGGTGACGATGCCAACCTTTTACATGGATTTGAGGAAACATCCCTACATTTTTTGTTTATTAATTGCCCACAAAAGCATTTGGTACAATATTGCACAATTCCATTTAAGTTTTGGTGTGAATATGAATAAATTATTAAACACGTTCACTTCTGAGTTCATAGTATTCATGTTTCCCATGGTCAGGATGTTTTTTTAGCTATTTATGTTTGCATTGGTGTGCTATTTTATGTGTAGATTTATTAGAAAAACACCAATTAGAAGTTGCGTGATTGGCTAAATGCAATGAATTTTATTAGCGATAGCTAATACACTCCTTTCAGTAAAAAAATAAAAAATGTACAAAAAACATAAAAAACATTACTGACAACATATCAACATCATTAACAGTTGTATGAAAAAATATGGCTGTCAAATTTCATCGGGAGTTATGGTATTATGTTATAACTAAAGTACGCACAAATGAGAGTTTTGATGGCTATTTGAAAATTTAACTGTTCATATTGTAGACCAATTTCCATGTAAAAAAAATTGATAAAACTCGCATTAAGACATCCTTACATCGCGGTAGCAATGACTGAATGGTCGGCTGCATGCAGGGAGATTATCTATTGACACTTCCAGCAACAGTAGTTGAGTAAGTTAAAGCAAAGAATACATTCCATATGTTTTGTTGTACATTGGTGTTACCATTTTAGCCTACGTATTTAGATATTTAAATATATGTTATCATTTTAGCCTACAAAAAGTCGGTCACCAACACTAAAAAAAGTTGATCATAAGCAGGCTCTGTTGAATACATATATCTGTTGAGACTTGCTTAATATAAAAATATATTAAAATATACTAATTTCACACAGAAAAAGATAAAAAAATTCTTACCATTACCGTTTTGAATAAGTGAATTTCTTGCAATGAAAGATTTGCTATCTTCATTTGCTTTTGTAGCAGCTTCAGATAGTTGCATAAGATCTACATTTTGCTCTCCTATGGCAATTTCAATCACTAGAAAATATTTTTTTATAAATATAAAGTATAACACTAAAAAAATATATAAAACAGTTCAAACAATATGCTAATCATACAAGCAAAGCTGAAAATGTTGAAATATTAAAAAATAAGCACCTATAATTTGATATAATATCATTTATTATTATTTTAAAAAGTCAATTGATATTAAAATTTGGTTTATGTACAATATATATCATTGAAGCAAAAACTGTTACAGTTAAAAAAATGAATGCACAGCTAATAGTTTAAATTTTGTTATCAACTGACGTTTACAACAATTAACAATTACTCCTGATTCACATTTATTCATCGTCATATAACAACAAATCTGCTTCAGCTTCCCTTCGATCAATCAACAGTAGGCAATCCTCAGTAAATGTCCTCAGTAAGATACAGGCAAAAGCCTAGTTTACTGGGGACACAACAAATGAAAGGCAACAAAGCCAGATCCATTAAAATTGTGTGTCCAAATTAAATAACCAGTTGTTTTTTCGCAAATTATGTATATTTCTTGTCATGTGTAAAATAAATTTAAAAAAAAATCTAACGATCTGTCTTGACAAATTGTCACAAAAAATTGTATGGAAGCGCTGCTGTCACATGGGAATACTACGATCAACTTTCAGTATGTCTATGGTCAACACAAAGAATGTTGATCACCGTTAAGTTGCAATCCAGTCTACTTCTCTATTTTTAAATGTGTAATATGGGAACCTAATGTGATTTTTATAAAAACAACTATTGTTGTACACCAAGGATACCAATCAAATGATGGAACAAAGGGAGATACTCGTATAACATAAAAAAATGTAATTATTAAACAGCTTCGGAAGAATTTGGACAAAAAAAAATATTATATATCGTTTATAGTTAAGGTGTTAACATTGTGGAGGTTTAAAGACATTGTAATTTGTTTTATCAAACACTGTTTATGGAATAAACAGTGTTTGATAAAACAAATTATAAAATATAATATGTATTACTGATAGCAATCAAAAGGAAAATGTAAAAATACCATCATGCTGTTTCCATATCAGGGTTATCAGAGAGCATTGAGTTATAGATTCTTTATTGTGACATATGAGGAAAGACTAAAAAATTCAGTCTTGAAAAAATAACTACTATCTATATAGTTTCAATTTATTATTGTTAGTAATAATGTGAACTTTTTTATTAGTATTGGCAATAAAAAGGTTCACATTACATCTGATTTGAATGATGCTGTCTTAGTGCCGGTACAGCAGTATTTTGAAGACTGACGAAGCCTTATGTAAAATTGGGATATCAGCTTTGAAATATCGTGGGGGGGAAGTGCATTCAGTTTCAAGGAGATTACATTTTTATTTTTTTAAAGAATAGATATGACCGAAGTCATAGGTATCCTTATACCTTCGAACACTAGGCGGAAGAAGTGCCTGTCGTTCGTGGGGAGTAGCACAGTGCGGGATTCGAACCGACGACCTTCCGCACGGAAGTCCAGTGCGTTACCGCGCCGCCATGCACCTCAAACCTTATTGAAAAATAAAAATGTTTCTAACCATACTCTAGTATGTAAATTTTTGAGGCTGTTTATTTTAGTCTACCCTCATACATTCAAACAACTTCTCATGAAGCTTCTTTGGTTTCTCTGTTTATATTTTATTTTTATATCTCATTCATTATAACTCTTAATCCTATTTACATCCTTATTTACATTCACTTTGTAAATTCATTTTGTCAATCTTTTGTCATTCATACTTTCACTATGCCATAACCTTATCAGTGTCCACCTTCTTTATCCTATATTATAAATCAGTTCTTAGTTTACATTCTTACTTAACAAGTGTATTTCATACTCTAGTAAATAGTACAAAAATTATATTATACTCGTACTTACAAAAATCAGCTGGGTTATGAAATGGTGGGCAGTGAAGGTCTTGTGATGCTAAAAATGAGACTAAACTTCGAGCCGGACCTCTGTAGATACAATATCCATCAGCCAATGCATAAAGCTTGTCAAACATGTCAAACAGGAGAGCTGAGGGTTGGTGAATAGTGCACACTACAGTTCTTCCTTCTTGAGACAACCTCTTCAGTAGCGATACACACTGGGAGCAAGATTTACTATCCAACCCACTGAAAAAAAAAACTGAATCATTTAATACATGTTGCTCCTTTTATGCAAGACTATTATAAATAAAAATTCATTGATTTATTTAATACTTTCAAGGATATACATCTGGTGGATTTAATGGTTTGGAGATAACAGTGAATTGTTAACTTTTATAAAGATTATGACTCATGCCAATCTTATGTGGAATTAAAAAAATTATGTGATGATTTCCCATTTTAAAGACTCGTATCATTTCAAGTTATTTCTATGTAAGATTAAATTTAAATAATCTAGATATTATAGTTCTCATGTGAATAACATATATACAATGTTGAACCAAATTATACAAATAATAAATAACTGTGAATTCCCTTGCCTTGGCTGCTAGTTTTGGTTAATCTTTTGAGATCAGACGTAAAGTGATTCAAAGGTTTTGAAAATGCTAAAGATATGGAAACTCCCCACTGTTCCAACAACTTCAAATTATTCCACTGAAAAGTCCATAGAAATTTACCTGGCCATATTTAGCTATAGAAATATCCTATTATGAAGTGGTTTTAAGTAAGAATTCAAAAGAAACTACACGTGTAAAGGTGAACTAATTGACGACCCAACAAAGTGAGTGCCGTAATTTGAAATTCACAGAAAACTGTGAGATTGAATTGGTTATGGACTGTATATGTGTGATGTGTATACATGGTGCGTAAGCAGAGATTCAAAGGATAACCCAAATATAATTGTGTTGATCCATCATGTAAGTATTTCCTGAAAACAATATGTTTCCTCAAAGAGATAAAAAATAAACCTACATTATTTTATTACTAAACAAATTCTGTAAAAAATACTAATGTATTTATTAGAAACGGAAACCCTTTATTGACTAAAATAGTCATATATTTTTATCACTACAAATACCTTTATACAACAGGTATTTCTAATCCTTTATAATCTTATCAGTCACAATATCCATGCAAACTTTGTAATAAAATATTGCAGTAATCATTACTTTATTATCTTCACAAATAACTTAGCAATTAACCAGAATTTATAGTTTGTTTGAATATTGATCAATTATTTCTTAAACTTATAGTTATAATTATATGGATCTTGAACAATTTCTTTTAACTAACCAGCATTACTGTCATAGATTAGCGTTAAATGTTCCTAACAATTACACTAGACTGCGCCAGCAAGAACTGTTCTCAATAACATACGCAAGAACGGGTCTTCCAGCCGCTATGCCTGTTGGAAGGGCCTTAACTCTTCTGAACGGGACTGCTTCGGGTATTGACATATTTCATATCACATTACCAAAAGCAAAAGTAAATTTTCTTCTTAGATCAGGGGAGCGCAAACAAGACTCATTTGACCGTTGAAATAAAATAAAATAAAAAATAACCAAAGTCAAATGTTTCTTTATCCTTTTGAAATATTAGTGGAAATAAATAGAGGTTTACATCCACATAGGAGTAACTGGTAACTTTCTGGTGTGGAAATCATGAGTTATTAACAAAGTTTCTCACAGGAGTAGCTAGTAGCCAAACTGGTATCCTTCTGTATGGAAATCATGAGTTATCATATTAACAAATCCTCTCACAGGAGTAGCTAGTAGCCAAACTGGTAACCTTCTGGTATGGAAATCATGAGTTATTAACAAAGCCTCTCTCTATAAGTTGTTTTTTAATTCAAGAGGTTTTTATATATTTTAAAAATATTTATTTATATATTTGCACTTATTTATGTAATAAATATCTTCCAAACAAGAAAATGGTCTTACACAGCGCTATTTTATCACTTTTACATGATTTAAGTCATAAAATATTGGGGATATATAAAATATATTATCTATTTTAGTATCAATTATTTTTTGTTATAAATACCCAAAGTTCAGCAGTAAAATTATTAAATAATAATGAGGATATTTTTTTCAATTAAAGCGCTCTTTTATACTGAAATATAATCTCAAGAACCCTGTGATTTTCATTTTATAAAAAGCAACTCATAAGCATCTCGAACTTAATTAATGTGGAATAAGGCTTAAAATATGATATAAAAACTAAGATATCAATAATGACCGTTTACATTGAATATCAAAATTGGATATAATTATGCAAGAACAACCCAACTTATGTTTTACCATCACTGAGATAATTGAGGAAATATCTCATCACTATTATGGGCATGTATGCAAGGAAGGAACTTGAAGATAAACATTTAATGGACTTAATATTTTTTGATATTGGATATAATTAAGCAAGAACAACCCAACTCATGTTTTACCATCAAAATTGGATATAATTATGCAAGAACAACTCAACTCATGTTTTACCATCACTGAGATAATTGAGGAAATATCTCATGGCTATTATGGGCATGTATGCAAGGAAGGAACTTGAAGATTTATTTTACATTTAATGGACTTGATATTTTTTAATATTGGATATAATTAAGCAAGAACAACCCAACTCATGTTTTACCATCAAAATTGGATATAATTATGCAAGAACAACTCAACTCATGTTTTACCATCACTGAGATAATTGAGGAAATATCTCATGGCTATTATGGGCATGTACTCGTATGCAAGGAAGGAACTTGAAGATAAACATTTAATGGACTTGATATTTTTTAATATCAGAAGAACCATTTAATGGGCTTAATATTTTTGCGCATACAGGATTGATGTATGGTTTTTCGATATTTCAAATAAATATATATTTTTTGTACGTCACGTCCTTTTTGTATCAAATACTGACGCAGGATGATAAATCTGGCGGGGCTCGATTAAAAAAAACTCCATGTAATTTTTGACACCTCTTACCTCTAGTTAGTGGTCAAACTATTGTCTGCGGTTTGTTCTTCAGATTTATTTCTAAGCCACAGCCTAATTGATTTATGAAAGAAATGTTGCTAGTCATACTAATTTGGAGAAAACAAAATAAAAATTGAACTTACGTTGTAGGCTCATCCAGGAAGAGAACAGGAGGGTTGGAAAGGAGCTCCAAGGCTATCGCCAATCTTTTGCGTTGTCCCCCAGACAGGTTACCAGTGAGGGTATTGTAGCATTCCTCCAAGCCTAACATACCCAGAGTTTCTCGAACCTGAAAATAAAAAAAATGACTGTTACATAAATAAAACTTTATTTGATACATCCATTGGATAGTTTCAATATCTTTCTCAATCATAAAGGATTGATCAACATCATCACCATGGGAGATAGCATATGTTACAAGTTTTTGTGTTTAAAATATTAATCATATGTCAGGGATGTGCTTTCAGAAAAACGTATTAAACTGAAATTGAATTGGTCTCGGAGTGCTAATAATCTAGTTGAGGTATATTGCACTATACATACCAGGTTATTGTGAACAATTTTTGAAGAGTGTCTGGGTCTATAATGTAGAATATACTTCTTTTGGAATATATACTAAGGCTAATGGCATAGAGACCTTCTAGACATTTCTTAAGATCATAATTTTTAAGACACGTAACATTAGAAATTTAGGAGTCATTCGAGGAATTTTAAATTTCTTAATTGAACTAGAAAAATCAATCAATGTAGATAGTAAGGTTGTGTATGGCGACATGTATGAATGCAGAAAAAAAGAATTGCATTTTGAGAGAAAAGTCTATTATCTTGCCTACCAATAAGGAACATGAGCTAAAAAGGATATGAGAACGTAAAAAAGGCATATACCAATAACAACAAATAGATAACTTATATATCACTGTTTCGCGAAATGATATCACGTCAAGAGCGCTTTGAATTTATAAATAAAAGGTAGCTCAATACATTAAGGAAGAATGATGCTTGAAAGTATGCTTAAAAGCAGTATGCCGATAATAAATAAATTAATTAATTTGTATGATACCCTTCAATTTATCCAACTGAGTGATTCAGACATACTTAACCCTTTTAATCCCACGGGGCCGATTATCGGCCCCAGCTGGTGTATGCGAAAAATTTCATGGGGTCGATCATCGGCCTCAAAGTTTTCATACAAATTTTTATATTGAATAAAAAAAAAGTTTTTTTTATGAAATAAAATATGAAAAATACTTATTATTTTGCACTCTACAGGGAGGTCTCCACAAAAAATTAGGTTTTAAAACTAAATATTAACTGAGATAAAAAATAAAATATAATCTACTGTTTTTTGCCCAAAAATGATTTTTCGCACATTTCATGCAAAATATGCTGGGATCAAAAGAGTAAATAGCATAGCCGGGAGATGACATTGTCTTCGGTCTCATTAATCAAGGTTTAGAGCCACTGTAGTAGGCACTGGGTCGTAATCGCACGCGTCAGCAATTTTATCACACCTGATGAGACAACACTCGCATATGTCTAACGCGTGCGAGTAATGTTCCAGACAAACTATTTTACTAGACAGGGATTCTTTGTTTTTTTCCGGGAACTATCGGGAATCGAACCCGAAACCCCTGTGCGAAAGTCAAAGTGCATATCAACTAAGCCACGGAAATCGTCCAAACGGGAGGAGGTCGATAATAAATAACAAGACTATTACACACACACACACTATTGGTACTGATAATGCTACATTTTGTGTTAGGGCAGTATTTATTATTAAATCCAAATTAATGGTAATTGAAAGAGTGAAATGAAAAGTAAATGCTATCGCATTTTGGTGAAAAATGAAGGATTAGAGTGAGTTGAAGAATTTTGTAATTTGGGAAGTATGTACTCAGAAGGCGAAAAAGTGGAACGAGCTACTGAATGGCGGGTCGCAATAGGAAACAAAAGTAATTAAAATACATATATATATAAAATACATATATAGTGGAAAGGATTTATGTGAGCTCGTGAGTGTGGGTCTCTTATTATTGTTTTAATTTTGGTTGTTATTGTGTTTGTGTTTCTGTGTGTTTTTCTTTTTTTTGTTTTGAATTTGTTTTGATTTTTATTCTTATGATTGTGTGCAGTATATTGTGGGATGAATATTTTTGGTCTTTCTGGAGCGATAATGTGTGAGGAGTTGAGTTTCGCAGGGTGTTTCCAGTTGTAGTTGAGTGTCACTGTTTGTCAGGTTGATGAGAGCGTGCAACGGGGTTTTTTGTGTTATCAAAAATCGGAAAGAAGTATCGATTTATTTTTTCATGCTAAATATCCTCAGTGAGATACAGGCAAAAGCCTAGTTTACTGGGGATACGACAAATGAAAGGCAACAAACCCAGATCCATTAAAATTATATGTCCAAATCAAATTACCTGTTGTTTTTTCTCAAATTGTGTATATTTCTTGTCATGTGTAATAATAAAATAAAATAAAAATATATAAACCCCAGCAATATGCTAAAATAATGGTTCAAATCAGTGTAGTAGTATCAACAGTGATGTATGACAGTAAAAAGCGGACGTGGAAAATTAACGAAAGGAGCCGAGTAAATGCATTAGAAATGTGTGCACTGAGAAGAATTTATGTTGTGTCGATTTATGACATAATAAGAAACGTAATTATCAAGGATGAATATGAGTTACAACTGATGTGTTACGTAGGGTAAAAAATAGCACGTTGAGGTGATTTTTGACATATAAAACGGACGAGTGACGAAATATTAACTAAACAAATTTATAATGTAAGCGTAAGTTGTGGTAGAGGATGACTAAGAAAAGTATGGTTTCACCAGGTAAATTAAATTTAGAAGAAAAGGTTGTATAAGAAGAAAGGAAATTGTATAAGAAGATGTATGGACGTGAAGGAGGCGTAGGAAGTACATCGTGAAAGGAAAGTTTGACGCTTTGTCTATCGTAACACGGAAATAGCGCGATGGTATGTATGTACATTATAATTACGTAGGATGATTAATCCAATGAGACTGATTAATAAAACCTCCGAGGTCATTTTTAAAGACTGGTCAATTAGAAATCAGACATGTTTTGTTTACACTTTATGATATATCTGTAAGGTTATTCACTGGTCACTCAAGATCAAGGTTTATCTACAGGAACATAACAGACGTGACATAATTACTTACAATAGGCTGGCGCCGATTGTGCAATATCTACAGCAAGATTTCCCAAACTTTTTTCGGCCGCAGACCCCTTTACCAAAAACTTTTAAAACCGTCGACCCCCTAGTCATTTACTTAACTATCTCAAATTAATAAGTTTGTACAGTACTCGATATTAAATATTTCACTAGATATCAAACTTATCATTTTAACCACTCGTAATTAAGGATTGAAAAAGATAAAAGGACTACGGATTATGGCATTATCTTGTGCAACATTTAATATTGAAATACTGCGCTGAAGAAAATTAAAGCAAAAAAATACGGACGGGTTTTTTTTTTAATTTTTGACATTTATTAAATAAATATGTAAATTCAAAATAAGTGCATGTTCGCACATGCTTTTTGATACGTTCGATAAGAGAATGCACAGACATGTTTGAACTACATGTATTGTATTTTCATGCATTCTTACGTGTGACTCTGTTAATGACACATTTTACCTTTTCGTTCACAAGTTTGGTAAGTAATGTGTTTTTATCAAAAAAGTGTTTTTTTTTAATTATTTTACTTCTTAATATTAGGTACCTATTGGATTCATAGACATTTTGAAGTAACAAATAAATAGCAGTAGTAAGGGGGTCTATTTTTGCTGTCGTCGATCCCCAATTTTTTTTATTGAAACTATCGACCCCTAGAAAAATCAAGTCGGCCCCAGGGGGTCGATATCAACCACTTTGGGAACTCTTGGTCTACAGTAATGAGCAGACCGGAAATTTCGCAAAGCTATAATGGTCCAACAACTTCAACTTAAGTCAACAAATTTAGATTCTTTATCTCTGGCTCTAGTGCAATATAATCAAAAGACTGTACAACCTGAGTGGTTTAATTGATGCGTCAACATATCAGAATCTTGAGATCTTTTGGATACTTTGAGAGAATGAGTTGCAAAAGACTTACAAAACCAGTAGTTCATATTAACCTAAATAAGTATAATTATTTGTCTGTCATACACAAATTCTTCTCGTTTTTCTGTACACCTGACACACCACAAATTCTCGTTTTTCTGTATCTCTAAAGCAATAACATTCATTAATTATTTAAAAATTTCACTAAAAGACAATACATAGTGAACTATTATTATTAAACATTGTACATGTGTTGAGTTAGATGAAGAAGAGCACTTTGAGATGGTTTGGACACCTGGAATTAATGAATGAAGAAATACTAACAAAACAAATATAAATATATAGTGCAGATGGGAGTTGAAGGCGTGGTGGAGGAAGACTAAGGAAAGTATAGTTGGATTAAGTATTTGATATGTTGAAAGAAGGAAATGTAAAATGTCAGATAAATAATTTTTTAACAAAAAGATTCTTTCAAAATACATAGTATGTATTCAGTTTATGTGCAAATTTACTATAACATATACGAAATTATAAATATAAGTAAAACATTAAGGGCAAATATATAGTGCAAATGTGAGTGAAAGATGTGATAAAGACATACCAAGGAGAGTGTATTTGGATCAAGTGAATGATATTTTAAAAAGAAATATAACAAGTTAGAGAAATTGTAGGACGGTGTATGGATATAGAAGAGGCGAAATACGTGTGTCACGATAGGAAAGTCTGGCCCTCTCTCCTTTCTACCAACTCCGACAGGGAGACGGTGTGATGGTATGTATATAATAATACATAAGAAATGTGTATATCATCAAATAACATGAGATGCAACATACCATCATGCCATTTCCCTGTTAAGGTAGACAGAGAGAACATAGTGCCAAAGTTTCCTATAGTGGCATACTTTTTTCACTTCGTTCACATCCATACATTTCATCTAGTTCTTTCCGTTTCTCTTACACTTTACCTTTCCTTCTTTCAATATTTCATTAACTTGGTTCAAGCATACGTTTCTAGGTCGTCTTCTACCACGATTCGCACTTTACTTGAATCATAAATGTATTGTTTCCTCAATATGCTTTTTTCCCTGTACTTAACACATCGGTTTTAGCTCACGTGACATATGTACGAGTATGTATAAAGTGTGGTGTGTCGCAAGAAAGCAATTAACCCACAAAACTTATATTGAACGGTTTATATAAAAAATAGAAAAAGCTTATAACTCAATCTTATTTGTGCAAAAATATCAAACCAGTTAGTAACTCGTAGTTTGATGGGTATTCGATATTTAAATTCCGCCTTAAAATATATATTTTATGGTATACAACTCGAAACAAAATGGCGTGATGTTTCCTCAATTATCTCAGAATAGGCTAAATGTGTTAAAGAAGACTACTTCCGTGGCCTAGTTGGAAAGACACCTGTCTTACTAACCAGAAGTCGCGGGTTCGATTCCTGTCAATATAAAATGTGCATTGGGTTCTTTTTAGAATATTGACGTCTTATATTACATATCACGGTTAAATTATCTTTGAATATTGATTCTCCGAGCCGCTAGGAGGGTGTCGCTAAATTTCGTATAGCAAAAAAGTTTCTAGCTTTTATTATTCATATAGTCTATTTTGTATTCACGACGAGAATTCGAGGAATTTTGCATCACATTATTTCTACCGCAACTTATGCCATCAAAATGGCATAATCAGAAACTGAAAATGGGCGGTAATCAGAAACTATGGCGTCATCATTGTTTGAATATAACAGATGGCAGCGTCTGATGAGAATGATTCATAGAAAAACTAGGGTTATTCCAGATTCTTAGAATATCTGGACGAACGCCTATCAGATAGGATAAAATTAATCATAAGGTTTCGATAGAAATTCGTGTTATAATTTTCAATAAGGAAAATTATCCTTAATTTCAATGACTAAACATTTATGATTCCTCGAAAAATACTTCGTATTTGCTCAGAGACCAGAGGAATGCTTAAAACGCGAATGTATGTACGTTATTTATAAAACTATTTGCATAAACATGTAACTTAACTTAAATGACTATATCAGTCCTTAACTGCTTAAGGAATGCGTTAAATCATAAAATAACATTAATTTTTACATAATTATAGCACCACATCTAAATTAGTAAAGTACTCGTATATTATTTGAAGAGCAATGTAACTCACATTACTCAATTTTGGAAGAATTTGAGAGGCTTACATGATTGATTGTGCGCTCGTTACATTTTTCAGTTCTTGGATTACATTTCACGCAAGGATGGCATGGGGAGGCTCATTGTCGCTGGCAATGAGGATGGTCACACGAGAAGAGGTAGAATACAAATGCGCTGGAACGACCAGGTGAAGAGTGCTATGGGTCTGCCTTTGCCACATGGCCTTCCGACAGCAGAATGCCGAAAGGATTGGAGAAGAATGGGTGCAGCAATCTCAACGTTCCTCAACATTTTTTATTTTTTTTATTTTTTTATTATTACACATGACAAGAAATATACACAATTTGAGAAAAAACAACAGGTAATTTGATTTGGACATATAATTTTAATGGATCTGGGTTTGTTGCCTTTCATTTGTCGTATCCCCAGTAAACTAGGCTTTTGCCTGTATCTCACTGAGGATATTTAGCATGAAAAAATAAATCATATAAGAAAAAAAAATAAAAAATAAATACATTGAGAGCACGATGAAAAAGAAAGCAATCGAGGAAACTTCAAATTGTATAAAAAAAAGGGATGATGAATATTTTTATGTTAAGTGGCTCAGTTTTGCCTACAAATATATAGATATCGAAAAAATCATTCAATAAGGTCATTCCGTGTGCGATTGGTGACGCTCTTAATAGCTTAGTTCATGAATACGGCACCGACAACAATTAAAATTTACGATCACTTAAATAATTATTAGGTACACCAAAAAATAAGTTTAAACCCCCTGACAAAAAGCGTTCGCAAATAGCATTTTTTATTCAATGTGTTTATTAAGATGTTAACTAAATTGAACATATGTTAAGTGCATCTAGTAAAAATGAATGACTATTCTAAAAGCATAATTTAGACAAGAATAATTTTCACGGATATTTCTGTTAAGTGTCGTTCTGTTAAGTGTCAAGTAATAAACATAATCAGATGTCAAGGCAAAAGGTAGAATGTCTAACAAATATAATTCACAAAATCTTTAATCCGAACCTATGAATTTCCATTTCCTTTAATTTATTCTTTACCTTATAAAAAAGGCGGTTTGTAAAATTTTGATAAGTATTGAAATTTTATCAGATGATGGAAGAGTTACGAGGGATATCGAACGGCTTGTAGCGATAGGAAACAAAGTCAATGGGTCAATTTTAAACATAACAATTATTTTAATCATAGCAATTATAAACATTTATACTCGAATCATACAGTATCAAAATATGTTAAGATGATAGTATACAACGGTAGTTTAATACTACCTTTGTATTGTATTATATTACACTTTCATTGTATACAGTACAATGAATCTAGCAATCTTATTGCCATGTGGAAATCTCTTCTAACCAATCTGAGAGATTTTTAAGAGGCCTTGAGTGAAAATCTTTTTTAAAAAAATCTGGGTTTCAACGCGAATCGAAACCGCCACCCTCGGGTTGGAAGACATGTTTTGACGTCTGGGAGCGAAACGCGGGCGTGTTAAAGCACTCTGTGAAGAAACCACCCGTTTTGAAATATTAAACCACACCATTAACTCTAAGCATACAATGATGTAATACCATTTATATTAATTCAACACCGTATTCATTCAATATTTTCCATAACTTGCCTCTTATCACGCGGTCATATGCTTTTTCCTAGTCCACACGTGCACAATATACTTTGTTATTTTTTGTCATACATTTTCCACAAGGAAATCTAATTTACGCATCCTCTTTAATTAAAAAAGGCACTTTGAGCACCCGAAATGTTATTTTCCCTCTTTCTATTTTTTCCCATAGAGTTTACTTATTACAATCAATTAATTTATGGCTTTGTTAATTCTACCCACTTATCTTGCACCATAGCCTTTACATAACGGAATAATCACTGCGCTCTTTCAGTATTTCGATGTGTAGACAGGTTCCCAACATTTGTTGAAAAACTGTCTCAGCCACTCGATCATTCGCTCACCCCTATAAACTTTTAGTACTGTACCCACTTTATCCCAACCTGACGCTTTTGCATTTTTCATGTCTTAAAAATAATGATTTCGAAAATATTATAAGGCTGGTGCCTAGCCAAATTTAAAAAGAGAAAAATAAGATTTCGCAGTGTTAAAGTAAAATACGAGTAAAAAACATTTATTATTTTTATGAACTTTTAAAATGATTGTGCACAGTGATGTGGTACTGCCAACTGGGTATTGAAAGATAATAAGATTAGAATAGATGAGGTAGAAATGTGAGCCTTACGTAGAATACTTAAGTAAGAGTAAAGGATAATTGTTTGTTAGAGATGGATGTTATAAGTAGAATTTAGAAAGTAATATTGATATGGTTTGTTCGAGATAGATGTTATAAGCAACGTTTCCCCTAATTTTTTTCATAGCTTGTGCGGCCCATCAACTTAAATGTGCAAGAAAAAAAGAGGCTCCTTACGGCGCGTGGACTCTATATGGTGTTTTCATGTTCCGCACACATCTCAAAGAAAGTAACCTGAGAACCCATCATTAAATATCAAATAAAATATATAATTGCGCAAAATAAAATATGGTTACAAGTTCCTTTCTTTGACATGTGTGCAGACAATTTTTAACAGATGTGCGGCCGTACACGCGCACACCTTAGAGGGAACGTTGATTATATGTTAAGTAGAGTTTAGAAAGTAATATTGATATGGTTTGTTAGAGATGGATGATATAAGTAGAATTTAGAAAGTAATATTGATATGGTTTGTTAGAGATGGATGTTATAAGTAGAATTTAGAAAGTAATATTGATATGGTTTATTAGAGATGGATGTTATAAGTAGAATTTAGAAAGTAATATTGATATGGTTTGGTCACATTGAGAAAATAAGTAAGATATTTAATTGTGCAATGCATGTTTGTTTGAAACAAATAAAGGGGGAGACAGAGGAAAGAGTGCAAGTGGATAGTTGGATAAATTTTAACTGAGGTTAAAGTACGAAAACAGGAGACAATGTATGGCGAGATACATGGATATGGATGAGGCGAGAGCTGCGTGCGTGGAGATATGTCCTTTTTGCGTACCCCAAAAAGAACATGGTAAGTAACGCGCTACAAATAACGCACTTGTCCTGCCACAGCCACTACAGGTACAGGTTTTACAACCATTAGCTGTAAAGCAGTGCGGTTACTTATTTTTACTTAGCAAATTGTGAAGAATGCTGCTTTATTAATATTTATAGTAAAATATCATTTTATATAGCGCCATTTAGACAGTAAACTCTCCTCAAGGGCGCTCAAATATTAGATTTTAGATTGAAATGTAGCGTGACAGTGCTAATTTTTTTCAAGTTAGTTGAACACACCATCTAAACCTTAACACAGTTTGTTGTTATAGTGTTTTATCATAAATAAGGTTGTATGTCTTCTCCAAGGTTTCCTAAGGACACTTAGAATAAGGTCAACTTAGTGTTGTAACTAAGTCTTATTTTATGTTAATTTGTTTTAGGAAATTTATGGAAATAAAAAACAATCGAGTCCGTAATGAGGTAATCGAAAATCAGTGAATTTTTAAATGATATTATACTACAAAATAGATGAGGATGGTACAACTAAAATGCAGAGAAGAACGTTAATATGTTTTGGTGGATAGACGGGTTTATGAAAAAAAAAACTAAACTATGGATAAACTATCTTTACACGTTAGAAAATAAAATCAAGTTGTCAAAAATGCGACCTTGAAACTTTTGTTATGTTTGGCAGGTTACGAGAATGAGAATTTAATGCTCGTGTTTTTTGTAAAAAGAAAATGAAATGTCAGTCAATGGGTAATGAAACGGAAAAGATTTATGAGAAAAATAAATCGATACACGAGTTCTGATTGCGGCTGAAACATGCCGAGGTCCTGTACTTGGTTACGTATATTTTTTAATTCGTGTGATATAACCTGAAAAGTTGACTTATTTCTGATGGCTTGCAAAGCTTTAGCTTCTAGATCGATTTTATTTATTTGGCTAAATTTATTTCGATAAAATATAATCTGTTCATTAAAAATGGATGTTATAAGTAGAATAATACGTTAGAGTGGATGTTATAAGTAGAATAATACGTTCGAGTGGATGTTATAAGTAGAATAATACGTTAGAATGGATGTTATAAGTAGAATAATACGTTAGAATGAATGTTATAAGTAGAATAATACGTTAGAATGGATGCTATAAGTAGAATAATACGTTAGAATGGAACCTTGAGATGGTTTGGCCACATTGAAAAAAGAGCTTTAAAAGACTTAGAAAACAAATATATATGTCTGGATGAATTGTGTCCAGGGAATAAGTAGACTAAATAAAGTATGGAATGATAAAGTTAGAGAAATTTGCCTCGCTTTTCCAACGTCAATTCATACGTATCCTTATACCCCTGAATACTAGGCGGAAAAAAACGCCTGTGTTGTACGAAGGGAGTAGCACAGTGCGGGGATCGAACCGGCGACATTCCATATGGAAGTCCAGTGCGTTACCATGTACCTCAAAGGAGAGCATGTATAATGTGATATATGGATGTGAACAAGGCGAGCACTGTATGCATGGATAGAAAGGCGTGGAAATCGGTTCTCCCTACCTACCCCAAATGGGACATAGCGTGATGGTGTGTATGTATTTATTTGGCACTTCATTGTACAAAGGTACAATTGGCGGGTTCGGGTTCGAATCACTAATTTGGATATGTTGATGGCTTGCCATACTGCCTCTATCGAGTTTGTGGGTCCGAACCTGGAAGCCATATTGCTAAGCCGGCTTGCTAATGATGTTATTAGATCGCTGAGAAATACATAATCAACTCCAGTTATTCCAGCAATGCCATGTTTGCCTACCTTAGAAGTACAGTCATATTCGTAATAACTTAAATTTTTCCTGGAGATCCAAACAAGGATTCTTGAAAGAAAGTAAGATTAAATCAGTGTAATTATTAGATCATAGTCATGATAAACGTTCGAATACCTCTGAGACCTAAGTAGTAAAATGTGGGTCTTACAACCTGAGGGTTGCGGGTTCAATTCTTGTTGGTACCCATTTTTAAAAGTTTCAGTATGGTGTTTACTTAAACCCCCTTTATCATATTTGTATTTTTTGGAAGAAATGATAACATTGCAATAAATTAGTATATATAGAAAGTTTAATACAATTTTACATAATTAAAATGTGGTAATGAAGTACATAATGTTTTTTTTCTTGTACGGTATACAGCCCTGGGTTTTCTGAGACTTGGCCTGTTGTGTGCAATACTACGTATGTACAGTACTTCTTTTTACTGCAAATTACATGAATCATGCTAGTGTTGATAATGTTTATGATGATCATTCATATTTTGCTATTTATACCTGTATTGTAATATTTTGTATTCCTGTATTCACTGAGACTCCGAATTTTATTTGTATTTTGTAAAAAAAATATCAATCGTCGAAATCAACCCTGTGTAAATAAGCAAGGGGAAAAATAGAGATGTGTATGCGTAGAATAAACCTGATTCAGTGGGGTGCCGTATCTATACTATATGATAAGCTATGTTTCGTGATCGAGTATGATTTTCAGCCATTCAGATTAGAGTGCAATAGCTTGCACATGAGTTTATCATGTGCAAGCTGTTGCACTCCGGCAAGCACACATTATTGGCAGATCAAACCCAAACTTCCCATGGCAGAGACTAAATATCCAATACGATCGGCAGGTTTAATATGTTACAGTATTTGGTTAGGCTGAGCTTTATATTGCGTTATTTTAGTGTTACTTAAAAGCGCTATAAAAAATTAAGATATGTTACATATGAGTGGTGAAGTGCCAAACCAGCCTATACAACGAATATGTTGAAATGAGATAATGGAGCTCAAAGTCTATGGGTTTTTATAAATCAAATGGTGTGTAATTAATGTTTTTTATTCATTGAACAGATACATTCTAAAACTACGAGTACTACAATAAAAATAAAGCAAATGAATCTAATATTATGACAAGATTATTTGATGATTAAAGTTTTTTTATTTGGTAGGCAAATTAGGCATAAAAGTATATCACGAAAATCACTGCCAAAAAAATTATAGATTGACAGCAGTAGTACCATTTAGAATTTTGAAGTAAAGGCACTTCTGGCTTATAAAGAAACGTTATGTGACTCAAATTTTAACACTAACTCATTTTTGGTTTTGTTGGAAAGGCTGGTTTGGCTCTATGCCACTCATATAAGCTGCAGAAAAACAAATCCAGATGCAAAATGCTATTAGAGTAAAACCAATCTGGAAGTGAATTCACCAGGAATCGAACCTGAGTCACCAGCTTGCTTAGCGTGAATGATATCCGTTCGACTACGGCCGCTGACTGTTCCTTTCCATAAGTTAACTGAATTGTAATTGATTATTTCGTTCGCTCGGTACCTAGAAACAGCACAATCGTCGGGTCATTTACTGTTTGACCTATATTTCTAAAAATCAATGAGATTCAACACGCAATACCGCGTAATGTACACATTGTTTCCATGCCGTATTTGAAAACAGGCTCAATGTTGTTTAAATGATATTTTTAAATGTGTCATTAGCAAGTGTTCATTATGTTAAGCTAACTATGGTATTTATATTTTTGCATTTGCATTGCGATCAAATGCAAAAATATAAATAGTTAGCTTAACCGACTGGAAGCATTCGAAATGTGGATGCACCGGAGAATGCTACGGATACCCTGGACGGATATGGTCAGCAACACAAGGGTTCTTCAAAGAACCAAAGTTGATAGAGAGTTGCTGACTAATATTAAAATCCGAAAGGTGTCCTACTTGGGTCATGTACTTAGAGGAGCGAAGTACAAATTACTACACCTGATCATCCAAGGCAAAATAGAAGGCCGAAGAGGTGTTGGCAGGAGGCAAATCTCCTGGCTCTGCAATATGCGTGATTTGAATGACATAAGGGGCGTTGGAGATTTTTTTCGGACTGCCGGGGACAAAGATGTCTACTCTCAAGTGATATTCAACGTTGAGGGGACCTGACATGACACTGAGAAGAAGAATTGCGATCAAATGATATACTGGTTGATCAAAAATTAACTTGTTAATATCGGCCACCATTTTGGGTTGGATCAATTTTGACAGTCAAGCAGTGTAGACGTGTCAATGATGAGAAAATTATAATGAGGGACGAATTTTGATGAGAAAATCATAATGAGGGAAGAAGTTCATTTCGAGCTTAGCGGTTATGTTAATAACCAAAATACCAAGGCGCTGAAAACCCATAAGTGACCTATAAGCGGCCACTACAACCTCGCAGTGACAATGTGGCGAAGAATTTGGTCAGCAGGTGTGATTGGACCTTATTTCTTTGAAGACGCTGCGGGTAACTGTGAACGGCGACCACTACTGTATCATGATCGAGAACTTTATCTCACATCGATTGTATGAACTAAGTTTGGAAAACATTTATCTTCACCAAAATGGTGCTACATGTCATACAGCACGAATCACAATCGTTTTTTCGAAAATATTGTTTTCAGACTGATTAATCTCCAGAAACGGTGACATTGACTGGCCGCCAAGATCTACAGAATTAGTCGCCTCAGACCATCTTCTGTGGGGTTATCTGAAAAAATATTCTGTATGCACAACAAGAACAATATTTGAGCAGCAACTGTTGAGATATACTATATCCTGAAATTTGTGCAAATTTTATGAGAAATATTCTTGAAAGTACTCGCATTTGTGTGGCAGCAAGAGGTAGGCATTTGGTTTTAACTATCATCATCATGTTGTGTAGCTCACGACTGAGCATCTTGTCTCCCATGTTGGCCTCCGACGACTCCTCTCCATCCATCCATGCACTTCGCGGCTCGAAGTGCAGTTGTTAAGGGTAGTCAATTTGCGTATTTTACTTGATTAGTGCAACGCATCGTGATTTTTCCTCTTGTGCGTCGTCCTTCCACGCATCCAGTAACCACAAACCTCTCCAAACTGTCTCCCTGGCCACGAGCAATGTGCCTAAATAATTGGAGGACTCGTCGAAGGCATATTTTTGACATTTTTTCGGTGACATATTTTTCTCAGACCAGAGGCGTAAGTTCGTCTTGTTGTCCATGAAACTCGCAACATTCTTCTCCGACACGACAAATGAAACAACACACCCAGATCCATATAATTTGTCTGTTCACTTTAAATTATTTTATGTTTTTTCATAAATTACATACTTATAAAATTTCTTGTCATGTATAAATAAATAAATTAAACCGCGAGTTCTTCGATTCTTCTCTATATGCTATGTCCGGTCTCCCTGACGTTGTCAATCACTATTGAGAAAATATTTCTGTCTTTGGCGCCACGCAACCACCCGTCATCTGCCTGAATACCTGTCCATTCGTGAGAGTGCGTGGATTTTTTTCAAAGAATATTCATTGCTTAAAACTGTGGACTAAAATCAACATATCAACAACTGACAGTTTTTAAATATTGGAAAAACAAAGATTTTCTGAAACGTGTTTGGAAAATAGTATTCCTTGGTAACCGACGTACAAACGAGAATAATTTGAACATATTATTAATTTAATTGTATTACACTCTCGTTGTATACAGTACAATCTAGAGGGTTTATTGCCATGTGACAATCTTTTACAAAAAAGGTGTTCAACAAGACTGAAGTGTAAACCAGACTGGAACCCTTTTTGTAAAATCTGGGGACCAACGGTAATCGAACCTGTTACCCCCAGGTTGGAAGACAGGCGTCATACCAACAAGGTCACGGAAGACGTAATTTATTTGGAGGAAGCCTGGCAAAGGGTGTGGAAGAGGCTAACCTTCACCCTGGTTTGTACTGTCGAGAATGATAATTCGTATCATATGAGCTTTGATTCTCAAACTGTACCTTGACCAGCTGATGGCGTGGTCTTTGGTCACTTATATACATAAAAAAATGGCAGAGAAGATTGCTTTCTGTGTCTTTTCATCGAAACTCACAGTTTTCGCCTCGTTCACATTCATATATTTCGTCATACATGCTTTTTTGTTTCTCATAGTTCTTACTTTTCCTTCAGTTAAAATTTCTTCAAGTGACCAAACTATCTCAAGACTCCTTTATTCATTCCACCTTAAACACGCATCTCTAACAAACAGTTATCTTTGATCCGATCATTTCTTGCTCTATTAAACATTGTAATACCAGATGTTCAACGCAAGGTACGCATTTCTACCGTGTTTGCTCTGTTCTTGTCACTCCCTTTTAATGCTCAGACTGTTTCCACACATCAAAGTTGGTGCTAGTTCACCAGTGTGTACAATCATTTTAGAAGATTTTGCAATTGATTTATTGCAAAAACAAGTGTGAAATTTATCTTGTTACCTGCAGTAACACAGGTTTCAAAACCTTTATTTTACCATCTTTTGAAAAAAACATGCTCTTCAAAAACTCGTAGCAAAATTTGTCAACTTGTTCTAGTATTTCATTGTTCACTCATACATTGTAATTACACATAGAATCACCCTTTTCAACAACGTCGAATTTCAGCTTATTAACATTCACTCTCAAACCTTTTTCTAAACACTTTGCATACATTTTTGTTTTGTTATGCCCGTCTGTATCCCGCTTCACCTTACTCATAAATATGCGCTTCGCGTTGTTTTGAGTTGAAATTCTTGTTAATTTTAGTGATCAGTCAAAGACTCAAAATGTTATAAATTAACATATTTAAATCAAATGACTCGCGTTGTCCACATAAAACACTTATAAAAAAAACGTCGACAACAAGATGTTTGTTTGCTTGTTTCGAAAATCGCACAGACTTATTTTTAAATATTCTTTTCTATTAAATCAATCATTTTCAATTTTGTATGAAAATTAAAAAAAATATTCAAACGATAAAAAAATATTCGATTGACTCATGACGTTTTGAAATGATAATAACCATAGAAACTGGAACAGGTAGATAACTTCTGTTATCTGGTAAATATATTGGCGAATTAAAAGGGACATTGAAATAATGGTAGAGGCAGGGAAGAAGATTAACATAGCACTTAATGTAATATAAAACAATCGCGCTATATCAAAATAAGCAAAAATGATATAACATCATAGTGTGTTAATGCCCACATTGATTTACCTTAAAGTGTAGCTTGAACTTGACAAAATAAGGATAAAAGTAAGATTAATGCTGTGGAGACGCGTGCACTAAGATCACTTTTCTGATAAAATGTTTTTTTGTAGGGCGATACATCTGATGAGATTGGTTAAAAAAACCATGCAATCAATAAGATCCAATGCGGTTAGTTGAGAAAAAACTCGAGACCAATTTTTAAAATTGGCTGCATTTGCTTAACGACTATTGGCGGTGGAGTCTGATCGCACGTTCGGGAAGATGTGTTAACCGCTGTGCTTCTATTTTCGGATTTTTATGTGACTATTTTCGAAGTGGGGCACATTGTGCAAAATTTTACCATGATTAAATATTAATAATTTAGTTGCATTTAAAAGTTTCGTTTTTCTCAGTATTGATTCAATTTAAGTTAATTCTGATGTTTCTTTTGTGCACATCAAAGTGTTTCCATTAAATTGGTAGAATGTTATGTGCCACTTTAAGCATCAGTCCCATTTTTCTTTTAAAATGAACAACAAACACTCTTTATAAGTATCTTTAAATATCTTGAGTTTGGAATGTATTTCGTTTAATATATTTCTGATGAGTTTAGACCGAGGACGATTGTTAGATCGTCCTTTATGTGGATGATGACTGCACGCATATTTTATTAATTATACACAATAGTTGTGACAGATCAAAACTTAAACACAATGAAAAAAAAACATTTGAAAAAGAGAGTAGAACAAAATATTTTCTAATGCGGCCAAATATTGGGAAAGGGGAATAAAGATGGTAAAGAACAAGAAAATAGGAGCTGAGCTGTGGATGAACACATTTCTTCATTGAAGAGAGATGTAATCTTTTTTCATATCGCTGTTTGAAGCATGTTTCTAGATTTATTTAAAGACAGATCTCTGTGTTCATTGTATCTGTATAATATTACAGGAAAAAAAACAAAAAAGATATTTTTTATACGAGTAGATACATATTATCACGACGTTTCCCTTGCGGGGGTAGGTAGAGAGAATAGATTTCCAAACTTTTCTATACAAAAGGCCTACCTCTTCAACGCACACCTTGCACTTCTGACTTGTATATTCACTTAGTTATTTTTTTATCATTCATTCTTTTTACATATCCAAACCCCCTTAAAGCTCCTTTCTTAGTCCTACTTAAATATCCATATTATTCATGCATTCATTTCTGATATCTTCACTCCGCCTTCTTTCAAATATTGTCACTTCATAAATTTTCCTTAGTGCAAGCATTTCCACAACATTAATCTTAGTCTTATTATTCTGACAAGTCCAGGTTTCCCTTCTATACATCAAAGTGGACAAATATAAAAAAGACGTAAAGAGAGAATATTGTAATGGAAAGAACAGCAAACCGAGCCTCATATTAACCTTCATTTAGTTCTTCCTGGATCCCTTCAAGGTGCAACTGGTGCGTGTACAGACAATGTCAATGAACGAGTCAACACAAGTCTAAAGTCAATGCCAATGATAAATATTTTCGACAGTAATCGGTTTCCTCGGTACGAGAGACGGAGATGTGCTTCAGTAATTTAGTTAACACTCGGCCGTTATTACCTCATTACGATAAAATATGCAAAATGCTGATATTATTTTTCCATTCCCATTGAAATGCTAATCTCAGATTTTGTATTATTATTTTGACGTGTATAAATGCGAAAGAGATCTAACATAATTTTCTAAAAAAAAAAAACACATTGTTTCCAATTGACTATTGTTTTGTTATTCTACTGATTTCCATATAAACTATGATATCAGTTATTCATATTGTAATATACCGATATGAGTCAGCCAGAAACGAGCATCGAGAAAGGTGTAGAATGTGGAATAAATAAATTATATTTTAATAAGTATTATAATACGGAGTTCCACAAACCACAGCCGAAATTTTGGTTTGCGGAACCAAAGTTTATGCTTTAAAATTTCTAAGATATACAGTATATAATTTAAGAAATACTGATTATTGGAGTTTAGATGTAAACTGAGACAAAGTTATTAGCTGTTCCAATTACCACTGTTCTTGAAATTTTTATTAAATAATTTTTACTAACTTATTTAAAACTTTATTGAACATGCTATAATAAGGCGGATTTATTGATAAATATCAATCTTTTCTAATCAATTATACGAGTACAATTGTTTTACAAAGTTTTCAGTGAAAGGTTGGGAATTGAAATTATTGATGTAGAGAAAAAAATATGGAATACAAAAATAATAATAAGATTACAAAATACAATTTTAACATCATCGATGACCAGGAGAGGAAAGGCAAGATTGAAAAAAAGGATTATGGAAAACCACGCTATGTCATTGAAGGTGGATGTAATATTTTTTAAATCGCTTTGAAAAGCACGTGAACTAATAGCATAACAAAAGAAACAGGATTAAAACTTTCTGCTGAAACTTTGTATAAGTTTTATTATCAAAGTAACCATCTTTCATAAAACGTTTATGTTTCAATTAAGTTTTAAAAAAAATGCATTGCATACTCGTATAAGCATGTGATACACGTATATTGTATTTTTCATAACTTTTAAGTGGCGCTAAGTCACTTAAAATTAAACCCTTTTCGTGACGTCGACAAGGTTCCTTGATGACATCTCGAAAAAAGAAAGATGTTTAATTTATCTCTGAAATCCTCCAGATTATCCTGCAAGCTCGACCTTACTATTTAATGATCTAACATCACAGAGATTTATCGGAAATCTTCGAGCTTGATGGCCTGTTAATTGACGAGGTGGTAGATTTCAATGCTCGACTTGGAAGTTCGACTGAGGTAACATTAATACTGAGTTCAGGTATGTAGTTGGACAGCATTCCTCCGAGATCCTGAATGACAATTCAGGACAACTATATTATATTATCAATTTTATTAGAAAAAAATATAGAATATTTACATACAGAAAACATAAAAATATTATTCCAATAACACGTGTCCACAGCATGGTCAGTTAGGAAAAGTACGATGTAATAAGAAATATTCAGATACAAGGAATATAAAAAACTCAAACCTACGTGGCCTAGTAGATAAGACGTTTGATTTCTAGCCGGGAGTTTTGGGTTTGATTTCCGATAACACAAACAAAATGTCTCAAATTGGTAAAATAATTTGCCTTGTATCCTCACAAGTGCTAAATTTTTGCTAATAATGTTGTCTCTTCACGTGTGGGTAGTATTGTCAACACGTGAAATGATGAATAGCGAGTTCCGTGCCTACTCAAGTGGTCCTAAACCCAAGGGCTCGATGGATGGTGCTCTTCAATATGTCTGAATCACCAATTCGGATATTGAAGAGTACTAAACGAATAAATAATTCAAGGAAAAACAAAATAATTGATTGTAACATATCCCAGTTAACAACGCATGATCTGTCGCTTAAGAAAACGAATTAATTACACATCATACTTCTAGTCATACTTCTAGTCATACACACTCTCTTGTTTCTCATACTTCTCTCCTTTTCCTCAGTTGAAATTTCTCCAACTATCTCCTTATACGGTCTATCTCTTCCGACATATTAATTTGTTTCATAAGTCTTTCCTTACTTATTCTCTTAATATGGTCAAACCATTACAAAATTCTTTTATTAGTTCTGCTTATAATATCCGTCTCTAACAAATAGTTATACTTTTCCGAAATGATGTATTTTAAATGGCCGTGAGGTGCATGAGCGCGCGGTAACGCACTGGACTTCCGCGCGGAAGATCGTCGGTTCGAACCCCGCGCTTTGTTACTCTCCTCGAACTACACAGACACTTTTTCCGCCTAGTGTTCGAGGGTATAAGGATGCCTATGACTTCGGTCATATATACTCTTAAAAAAAAATTAAAAACGAATTATGTATTTATAATTTTCCTCCCCAGAATCAAAACCAACGAAATTCTTAAAAATGATATGTTGTTCCGAAAGTAATCTCGGATATACGAGCATGTTATTACGATACAAAATTCGTTGCTAAATTCCAAACATGCTACACGTACATGTTAATGTAATGAAAGGTTTAGCGCATTTTTCGACTTTATTGACCCAAATTGATTGAGCGGTTTTTAGGCATCATTTTGAAGATGTTCTCGTAACAAAATCAGTTGTTTTTTCGCTTTTGGTGCTTTTTTCTAACATAAAGATAGAAATTCACACAAAGCAACAAAAAACATCTGTGCAGTGTACGGCGACGGTGCAGTAAGCAATCATGTGTATCAAATGTTATTTAAAAAACCCGTAATGGTAATACGACACTCGAAGATGGTGCTCGTTCTGGAAGGCCGATTAGCACTGATGACGACTAAATTAAGGCTTTAATTCAGAATATCCAGCGTTCTACGACATGAACGTGAGCAAAAAACTACAGTCTTCGAGCATTTGATTCAATTTTGCGTTAGAATTTGTCCTAAAAATACGAAATCACTTTCCAAAAAACCCAATAATTCAAAAGTTCCCTCCTGGATACAAATTTAGAGTCCATAAAGTTGAAGACAATCCTCTACTCGCATGGGTAGAATGTGGGTTGGATGTTTTTTGCATATGTCCATTTATAGAAATGTTCCAAAAAATTACAATTGTTTCAAGCGGAGCGATCTAATTAATTATAAATAATGATGAACAAAAATCCACCCACATTCTTGAGGATTGTTTCTTTGTTACGTAGAAATGGAAAATACTGGAATTCATCTAATTATTTTGTATTTTAATACCACTTTCGAGATAAAAGATTAGTACGTATCGATCAAAAAATATCTAAAAACCTCAATTTAAATCATCTAAGATTCTCGAAATTAAAGGAAAATATGTTAAATTGATCTTAGTGTCAAAAATATGCAAAAAAGTTCTTTCATCGTTGATTTCCGCAGAATGTCCTTTCCGCAGTTGCTCATAATCGAACATTGTTCCTAACATTAGCTTCCCATATGTAAACAAAACTTAGAGGGGACTAAATATTATGAACGTACAATAAATGTTATAGAAATAAGAGTGTTGCGTAGAATGTTTCGAAAAAAATATATATGACAATAAGGAATGAGGACATTAGGAAAGAACGTGGATCGAAAGAAGATGCAGTACTTAAGATGAAGAAAGGAGCATTAAGATCGTTTGGTTATATAGAAAAAAATAATGATGAGAGATTGACAAAAATAATATATAAGTAATATAGTATAGAAATTTGGTAAGGTCTAGAAATACGTGACAGGAGAAAATTAATCAGATTTTGAAACAGGGAAGAGCGCAGACCATTTATAATAGGATACAATTTATGATAAGGTGTATGTATGAACGTGGCAAAAGCGAAATATGTGTGTCAGTAGTAGATATCTATTTTCTCTGACAGATATAGAGACATGGTGATGATAGTGAAGTCATACTCTCGTGGGGAAATTACAGATTTTCCTTTCTTAGAAACGTCCTTGCGTCAAGTAGTTCGGTGCATAAACGTCCTGGTGCGAAATGAAAGGGCAGAAACGTCTTATACTCCTATAGGTACAAGATGCTGTATTATTTTGTGCCAACCAGGAGAATGTATAGATGGAAACCTTTACTTTTTAGGGATAATGGAAGATTTTTATCTAAAATCGAACATATCTTATCACCGAAACTTTGTCCTCTCAACAATAGAACACGCATTAGAGACACCATCCATTAATGCCTCGAACCCGGTCCATCGAAATCTTTCTAGCTTGATAAATAAGGTGTGCTCTTCTTGGGAGTTGTTCCTGTTTGTGTCTGATGGATCATGATCCGTTCAGACAGATTAAAAACTATTAGATGGACAAGTAGGCAACGGAATGAGTGACAAATAACCACAAAATCCTTCCTTATTTTACACTCGGTAATTTCAGGTTCCATTCTCAATGGTATCGAATTAAAGTTTTGTGTTTTTCATATATGTTCTTTTACATATTTCTGGTAGGTAGAATAAATGAATATCTAAAAATGACGCCAGGTTTTACTGTATACCAATGCTACTTACTTTTTTTCGTAGGATGGACCGGTATTTACATATTTTTCACTGTCACTTACGGATCGGCTTAATTTTTGATAATACATGGGGGGATGGGTATTAAAGAAGATTTTGTAAATTTAGTCTTATTGAATTCAAAGAAATTCATGAAACAGAGTAGGAGAATAGATAATGGTCCACAAGGTAACATTAGATTCAAGGATGAATATGACTTTGAGAGAGTAGAAGAGTTCACCTATCTGGGTTCAACTATAACGAAGGAAAACGAGGAGCATGCTGAGATTAAGAGAAGAAGTACAACAGGGAACAAAACATTCTTCTCCCTACTGCCGGTGTTCAAGTCCAGAAGTGTCCATTGAAAAACCAAAGTCAACCTGTACAAAACAATTATTAGAACAGTGGTGGCATATGGATGCGAACCATGGACACTGACAGCTAAATCCGCCGAGTTGCTGGATGCCTTCGAGAGAAGAGTACTACGTAGGATCCTGGGCCCCGTGAATGACGGCGAAACCTGGCGAATACGATACAACGACGAGCTATATAATATCTACAAAGCTCCCAGGCTATATGTACATGTCAGACTGAGCAGATTGAGATGGGCCGGACATGTGCAGAGAATGCCGTCATCGCGAACACCCAAAAGAATCCTGGAAGGATACCCGGGTGGGAGAAGGAGAGTGGGCAGGCCAAGGCTGCGATGGGAGGACGAAGTTAAGAGGGACGCAACCCGGCTGCTACAGACGCGGGATTGAAGGGTCGAGGCGGAAAACAGGAGGAGTTGGAGGCGAAGATTGACGGAGGCCAAAGCTCGATATGGGCTGTAAGACCACCGAAAGAAAGAAGAATTCAAATAAATACATTGTTAATATGTTGAGACCTTACAAAGGTTACGGTTTAGGTTACTAAGACTAGCGCCGGTCCGCGGACCGGTTCCGATCCGCGGACCACCATATGAGTAATTGCAATCTTTCTTGATTGCCGAGAAACAGTTGACTACGCAGTGTGCCTATAAAGAGGATCAGATAACAGATCATGCAGTGAACAGGTCTACTTATTTTGTAGAAGTTGAACTTAGTGACGATGCTAAAACCTGTTTGCGAAGACGAGAAGATTCACAAAATTGTATCAGATAAAGTGGCGTATCGTTGGGTAAATATAATAACTGTTTAAGCCCAAATGAGCAAAATAATGTTTTTATGAATTGCTGTAAGAAACCACTGTTAATTTTTTTTAATAATGATATAATTCATTATTTTGTTTTCTGTCGTACGATGTGACGCAATAGTTAATGTTATTAAATTCAAACCCTTAAGACGGAAATTTTCAAAGTGTACGCCGCGGCGCAACAGGGCGACGCGATTAATTCCCAGGGGTTTTGTTCCCAGATATTTGAAAATTTATAAAATTTCAGGAAAAAGTACATTAAAAACAAAATTTGTCGATAAGGAACTGGTTGAGTTTTGAATATCAGTTAAGAAATGCTAAAGCTCAGCGAATCCGGGTTCTATTTGTGACTTATCTCTGAGAAGCTGGATTTTCGGCGGTAGCTGTAATAAAAATCAAATATCGCTCAAAATTCAACGTAAAAAAGGTTATGAGGTGTGTTTGATTCCAAAATTCGAGAAACTGAGAGACGAACAACATACTCATTTTTCAGCATATTTTAAGGGCGCTGTGAAACGAAAGAGTTTGGAAAAAAATCTTAAGCGATAAGTCATAGTTATCATATTTCACAAATTTAAAACTAATGCAGATTAAGATATTTTCTTTTATATTAATATAAACTTTTCGGGAGGTCTCCATTCCTAGCGCTCATTCTGAGAGGCCTCGAGGGAATTCATCTGCTTACCGACGATACTGTGAAGCAATTGCAGAATCTAATAACAAGAGTGTAATGTGCAATACGAGATAAGAGAAAAATATATTGCAGCTCCTAACCTGTTTTGCCTTAGCGCTGGCACTGATGCTGTATCCCAGTTTGAGGTGTGCCGCTGTGGTCATGGCTTCTCCGGTGGTGAGGTAGGGCCGCAGTTCGTCATCTTGCTGAATGTACCTGGACAACCGTTGGAAGCGTTGCGGTGCGCCTTGAGACCGCTCCCTTCCATTTACTATCACAGTGCCCGACACTCCTGAGGATCTGAAACAAATAATATTTGTAAGTCACAACGAAAATCACTATCGTATTGAACAGACCATTAATATAGGGCGAGTTTTTGATGGAACCCAAGTAGTGTTAGCATTATATACATTCTTATTTTGTTTCTTCGTCTTCTGCGTTTGGCTCTCACACGCAGTGTGTCTTCTCCAGCCAGATCACGGCGTCCAGTGTCAGGTTGTGTAGCTCCTCCTTGCTTTCCTCCGGAAAAACCATACAGTGGGCAGCTATGTACGATCTGGTCCTGTTTCTGGATCTCTCCGCACTCACAGAAAGGTGACTGCTAAACCGCACTTGCGCATAACATATGCGGCGCGAAAAACTTCGCATCTGATCCTATTAAGAGTACACCACTTTTCCGAGGCAGGAAAACCCTAGGCAATTTCACTGTCGAGTCTCTCATACAGGCTGGCCCAAAAGTTACAAGACAATTTTAAAATAAAATAACTTTTTTATTATTTAATAATTTACATTTATTATTTTATAAACTGAAAACAAATTTTTTGTAACTTAATTTATTTTAGTTTTGAAAATTACATTTTTTAAATAACCACCATTTTGATCTTCACAGTGACGCGCTCTCCCTAAGGCGTGGTGGCCCAAAAGTCACCAGGCTATTAAAAATTCAAATAACTTTCTACAATTAATTTATTTAATTTTTTTAATTTCAGATTATGAAAGCGTACTTTTTGAAAATTAAATATGGAGAAATTTACGACTGAGAAACGTGTTAAAATAATCAAATTTTATCTAGAAAATCCACGATCAATTGTGCTAACGCAAAGAGCTTACACTCGTCATTTTGGGATAAAAAAACCACCATATGAACAAACGATACTTAACTTAGCCCGGCGGTTTCAAATTCAGGGGTCTGTGAGTAATTTATCACGTGCTGAGAGGCCACGTTCAGGGATGTCATAGGACAACATTCAGCGTGTGTATGACTTTGGACCACCCTGTACAATGCATATTTTCTACGTCACACCATCATTTATCGGTAATCCGTATTTTGTCTATTTGTTCCAGACTAGAAATTTTCAGATTGGTCGACGGAAGGTGAGACGGAGTGGCGGTGGTTCTTTTATTTTCGTAATAACAGGCAGTTGATTGATTTGTGAAAACCTTTTCCACTTTTTCCTGACATTCTCTCTACGATTTAAATCAGAAGCTGGAATATTTGCTACCACTGATAGCCAAGATGCAGGTGAAGACACTTTAGATACAGCTTGAACTCCTTTTATCAGACACTTCGTAAGAGTGAAGCTCCTTCAATAGGGGAAGTATTCGATCGAATATGTCTGCATAAAAAATTAAGCGTGCCGCTCCGTTGAGTACTCGGCAACTTGCCAAGGTGTATTTTAGGTAGTCCAATATACTACTATACTATATTATATTACTTGTGGAATTCGGTATGAAATAGCGCTTTATATTATACATTTCATCAACAAATTGTTATCCCAATTTGATAAAAATATAAAGCTATACAATGATTAAATTGTTAGCTTTAGATGCCAATATTATTGAGAATTATATTGGCATTTTTCAATCAGTTTTAAGTGGTATTAGTCATAACGCAAAATATAATTCAAAAAAGTACAGTGGAGATTGCTGCCTTTATTACCTGAGGGCAAGAGTTGTAAACCACGAAACATATTCTGTCCGGTACCTAAGATCTTTGCAGAACTTTGTTGAGACTATTCAAATGCCGTGGAAATAATCGAATACAATATGGGAAGGATTTGAGGACAAAGGTGTACCCTAATGAACATAATCATTTACAGTAAGAATTCGTGTCTCCTTAACGAATTTAATCTTCGACAAATAAAAACAAAAGAATCATATATTTTTTAAGTTCCTCTCATCTTTGAAGGTTGGTGATCGTCATGGCTATCTTGACCTTAGAGAACATAGTGAAACCACTCTTGTAAGTGCTTCGAACAAGATATGCGTCTTCTTCCGCACTTGACATTTCCTCTGCAATATCAGTTGAAGGATCTCATATTTTTCTCCCCACATTATATGTCCAAAGAAATCTGACTTTGTCCTTTTGATGGTGGATAATATTTCTCTATTTTTATTCATCCGTTTCAAGATATCATCATTATGGACTTTGTCGACCCACGAGACTCTCAGATTCTGCGATAGCACAATATTTCAATAACATCTAGTTTCTTTGTGGTGGTCTGAGGTGAAGTGTAAATAAATAATAAGTTTACATAAAGATAAACATGCAGATAAACAATAAACATTGTTTTAATTAAATTATTAATGACTTATAAAACAATTTCATTTACTGGAATGGTATTTGAAATGGATACAATATTGATAGGTCATGTTCACTGTCAATGTAATTTGATTCAGGACAGTAATGATGCACCGGTTGTTTCTTGGATGGTATCACTCAGCGATAATGGACACATTAAGTGTGCAATAATAAACGCAAGTTTCCCACAGTATTTAAATATGTAAACTATTATTTAATCTCTGACATCTGTTCTAACGACTTCCATGATCTAGTTGGTAAGTTTTACAAGTCGGGGGTTTATCGCGTTCGATTCCCGTTGGCGCACACATTTTGTAAAAAGAGCTCCTGTCTGGTTTTCACTTCAAGCCTCTTAAAAATCTTTCTGGTTTGTTGGAAAAAAATTGCCACATGGCAATAAACCCGCTAAGTTGTACCGTATACAACTAATATGATTTTATTTTTCACCTTTCACCGTATGGTTTTTTTTTTGGAATCAAACGTTATCAATTTTGAATGTAGAATCTAGGGTTTAAATAGTTAAAAATATAAGTGTATTTAAAAATTATGAATAATTAAGAAACAAATATTTCTAGGCTCATTACAATAAGCATGACAATAATGAATATATAATTGTCAATACCCAATTTTTTCAGAAGGGTTTCTAGGCTGGTTTTCACTGGAGGCCTCGATGAAATCTCTATAGTTGATTGGAAGAGATTAACATTTGACAATAAATACTCTGGGTCGTACAATATACAGTAAAAAAATAATACTATAATAAAAAATTGTATTAATTAATAAAATAAATATATTTAAAGAGTATTAGATGGTAACGATGCTAAAGTTAATGTGCCAATTAAACTAGAAGCAAATAATTAGAAATGCAAAGTGCAACGATGTGCATCAGAATGGTATTTAACAATAAATAAAACAATGAGCAATAACAGTGCGAAGACAGCCACCATAATAATTGCAATAGGACACCACAATCAACTCTTCAGTCAAATGAACATCGGGGCCAAACGACGTGAAAGGAGATTTACAAAGTGATATTTGATGACAGCAGCTTGACGAAATTGAACTTGAAACAAGGTAATGATGCACTTAGGAAAATTACCAGCATCCTAAGAAAATTGAGCATTAAATCTTAGAACTATATACCTGGGAATCGAGTATAAAAACTCATTTACTGATTTTAAAACACATCAACTTGGTTCAGATTGATCTTATATAATTTACAAATTACTTACGAGTATACTGATTACAGTTTTTTTTGTAACCCATCAATAAAATTATACAATTATTCGTTAAGAGTCAAGGATATCTGTTTTATAACAGCCTTTTTATCTCTCAAAATACATTGAGAATATATATTTAATGGGTAATCTTTTTTGAGCTGTTTTGTAAAAGACATTTATATTAGGTATTTATATACACGTATATACAGAAAATGGAAATATTTTATATTATCTGTGTAATGTGAAAATGAGTAGTATTTTATATTATTTGTGCAATGTGAAAATGAGTAGTATTTTATCGGTGCAATGTGAAAATGAGTAGTATTTTATATTATCTGTGCAATGTGAAAATGAGTAGTATTTTATATTATCTGGTCAATGTGAAAATGAGTAGTATTTTATATTATCTGTGCAATGTGAGAATGAGTAGTATTTTTAGTTTGCATATTTATTTATTTGTACAACGTAACATATGCTTAATAAAATGATTTATTTAAAATAGTTACAATATATATTTTTTTATAAAAGGCTATCCACCCAAATTAGGATGATTTGTGCCACCAAATTATAATCACTATACAATTATATGAGTCAATATAATAAATTAATAGTGTCAATTATAGACAATTTAAAGTATCAACTGATTCAACTTAAAAAAAATAATAATCGATCTATAAGTGGAAAAGTTCCACGAACAAAGAAGAAACGCAACATTCATTGACGTAGTCAAGAAATGGCTTTTAGTAAATCAAGTCTGTCTCGCAAAGGACAACCGAAAAACACTTATTATATATATAGTTTCATCCAGACCACACTCGCAGCCGGAATTCTTCGCAATACCCATTCTGTAAAGGTGATTAGCCACCACGCAGTGGCTCTTCAAACGACACATGACAGAGACTTCCATCTTGTTTATTCTTATTCTATTAAACCATGGTTTCAAAAGGACACAATCTTTTAATTGAAATTTAGAATGTCGAGTTCGCTAAATACAAAATCTAAGTGTTACAAAAAATAGATATAAACAATACTCAAACACAAAAATATCAGAAAAAAATACATATAAACATACTACTTACTATACATACATATGTAATATGTATGTGTATAATACAAGTATACAATAGACCAAGGGCTTATAAGGCCCGGGGCTGATTCACGCTATGGAAACATTAAAAAAAAATAACATACACAAAAGAGTAACCTTTAAAAAAAAAACAATTCAACATTTCAACGTACTAACAGATTTTGGAAAGTTTTAGGGATAAAAATAAATGAAAGTCACTCCGTGCCGTTCGATTCATGGTTCCAACTAACAAAAACGCTCCATGAGAGAATTTGCAAAGGTGTTAAAACTGTATCTTAATATGTCCGAGACTGTAACATAATCATTGCTGTAATCTATTATAGTTACGGGGGAATTCGAGTAACACTCTTATAATTCTCACATCAGAATATACCCTGCGATATCATCTGTTGTTGAGAAGATCTTTTTTATGCCCATTTCAGAGTTCCTTTGTTGGTAATCTGCACAGTATAAATAATCGGTTGGCTATTGTACCTATAAGGATATATTAATATATGATATTGTTGTCTGACACGTATGTCGCTTTACTTGACATAATTCAGTTTTATTAAATGAACATTTACATAAAAAATATTCACATTTACATAAAAAATGATCACATATACAAGTTTAGTAAGATTAAGAATTGCCACATTCAGAAAAAATACAAAAAGCCATTATAAAAATATACATTAATGGATAAATATTATATTACATAATTTTGACAACAATTTGTTTTTTTTGTTAAGCAGTCCAATCACTTAAGGCAATAAGACAAAAATTGAGTTAATTGTTATCTAATTATAAGTAGTTACAAGAATTTTTATCTAATTATAAGAAGTATGTATAGTAGGTGTTAACTATTTCTAAGAAATTATATATTAAGATTATTAAAAATAAAATGACACGTACTAAATTAAAATTAAGTTAGTTCATAGTTATAATATATAAATTATATTAGTTCTAAATATATAAATTTGATTACAGGTAGAGCCTTTGGCAAATGTTTGTGTTATAGATTACTTTATTAAATAAAATAAAAAAAAGGGATTATTGAAAAAAAATATTGTCAAGCTTGTAAACTTTTACGCGACAGATTTTTTGGTGAATCAATAGAGTACTTCTTGTTCGACTTCGAACGAATTGCAAAATACTGTTGAAGAGACATCACCGAATAAACTAAAACATAAAAAAATGTATGGTCGAAATCATAATGTAATCGAAGTTCAGATGTTGAAAGGACATCATCGAAGAAACTATAATTTTTAAAATATAGTCAGAGATATACTACAATTAAAGTTGAAAGGTTGAGGGATATTATCCAAGAAGCTAAAACATTAAAAAATACATGGCCGGAGGGAGTTTTAATATCATTGAAGTTAAAATACTTGTAATGTAATCGAAGAAGTTAAAACGTTATAAAATAATATGGTCTAGTTGTAATGCCATTGAAGTTGAAAGGTCAAAGGGATATCATCTAAGAAGTTAAAACGTTTAAACGATGTTTGGTTGGAATTATGTCATCGAATATAGATGGTTGAAGGGAAACCATAGACGAAGCTGAAACACATGGTTGGAATTAAAATGTCAATGTAATTAAACGGTTGAAAGGACATCACTAATGAAGCTAAAACACATGGTTGGAATTAAACGGTTGAAAGGACATCACTGATGAAGCTAAAACACATGGTTGAAATTAAAATGTCAATGTAATTAAACGGTTGGAAGGACATCACTAATGAAGCTAAAACATATGGCTGAAATTAAAATGTCAATGTAATTAAACGTCTGAAAAGACATCACTAATGAAGCTAAAACACTAAAAAAATGTGTGGTTGGAAGTGAGTACACCCATACTTTGTTTTACGGAAGAGATACATTCCTGAAAAATTGTTCGTAAGTTAAAATTCCGTATACCGAATTACTTTTTTACATATTAAATGTGCACGAGTTACATGAAGAAAAAATAATAAATCAATTGAATGTTTGAGAAAATTGTGTATTCTGAAATTTATAGATAGTGAAAACATAGTCATGTGTAATAGAAATATAAAGAATTACAGTATTTAACATACAAGGAAGAATTAAAAAATTCCATATCAGAATAAGTCGATTGAAAAGCAGAAAATTGATGGAAATATACATACGTTCAAAATTTGCTCGCTTACATATTTTCTCATTTTCTTTGCAAGCTGATTATAATATTAATTATAATAACCTCATTCATTTTTCAAGAAACTTTTGAGCTTCCATTAGGACCATTTTGAATTAATATTGAATTTCCTTTTCAAAATGTAACTAACATAACTTCGTCAATGTTGATTCTCGATACATCTTTATTTTATCTTCCGTGTCGCTTAGGCCTCGGCCACACAGGTAGGAGCCTCGCTTGATGCTTAGAGCTATGTTGCGAGTTAGGCGACATATCCTAGCGAACCAACGTACCGCATAATATCGCAGTGGTCAAACTGCACGCTTCGCGCCACGTTGCATGACGATTAGTCATCGAGTGAATCTCCTAGCGAACAGACGTGTTGGTTAATTTACAAGATGGCGGAAGTTTTAATGACAGCTGTGTATAAAAGGGAGCCTTTGATGAACCAATCGAGCAAATTATAGAAAAATGTACCTGTAATAAAATCACTTTCGAATGAAGTTGCACAGAAAGTAAATAAAGATGGTAAGTTATAATGAAATTGGTTAATTTTGAGAGTGACATCGTGTGTTGACTCAACCGCTCCCAACTGTCAAATGAATTTGTGCGTAGCACTTTGGTGTGACCAGGCATGAAGTCACCTAGTATATGAGTCACGTAAAACCTAGCTTAGGACCTAACAAAGCACTTTGGTGTGGCCTCGGCCTTAATGAATTCCAATTTTAAAAAAAATCATCGATTTTTTTCCGTAGAGCGGATTCGTTGATTATTTTTTCAATTCCGTCAAAAGAGGGTTCGTAAAGTAAGGTATGGGTATATTATAATGTCATTGAAGGTCGTCAATATTCGTCAATTAAAAAGTTCATCCAGTTCAATATCACTGGTCTTATTTAGTAATATTGTATCTGATAGATTATACATCAGCAAAATGATTAACTTTTCCGGTCACACCTTTTGCGATAAATGATCACGTGACAGCATGAGGTCACTTACATTCAATTTGCGAGGCGTGTCGTGTTGAACTAGGAATATCTCATTTGCTTATAGTGATAGCTAGGGAGGGGGCGTTCTACCCACTTCGCCTACCTCTATTGAATCAATTACTCAAGGGGTCGAGGCTTACAAGGTCACTGATACAATATCAGTTTGTCTTTGTCATTTATATAATCAAACCTGTTCATTGTCAATAGTGTTTTTATTTATAACCCTGTTTTTATGTTTAATTATCACACATTCAAACCAAGCAATATAGATCTACTCAAATGATCGTTCACAATAGCGTATTAGTGCTAATATTGATATATTGGAATGAAAAGAGGACGCGAAAAATTATTGAAAGGAGTCGAGTAAATGCAGTGGAAATGTGTGCACTGAGAAGGATATGTGGTATGTCGATGTATGTCAGAGTAAGAAATGTAATTATTAAGAATGAAAGTGAGTTAATAACTGATGTGTTAAGTAGGGTTAAAATATTACGTTGAGGGGGTTTGAACATGTTGAACTAATGGGTACGAAATACTGACTAAACCAATTTAAAACGCAAGCGTGAATGGGAGTCATGATAGAGGACGACCGAGAAAAGTATAGTTGAATCAAGTTAATGAACTTTTGAAACAATATATAGGTAAAGTAAGGAGTAAGAAAAACATATATAACTGTATGAGAATATGTATGGAAGCGGAAGAGGTGAAGTGTGCCATGATAGGAAAGTTTGGTGCTGTGTCATGTCTGCCTACTTTAACAGGGAAATGGTGTGATGGTATGTATATTTGTATAAAAAGCTTTTCTAGAATGTCAAACACATTGAATAATAAAGGAAAACTGAAACAAATTGAAAATAAAGAATCAAAAACTTTTACAATGGTTAAATACGAGTACGTATATTTTAAAGCGACAGTAAGTTTGTTTTTTAAATGTTTACGATTTAACATGCAAGATAAATATTTAGACCCAAAATTATTTCAATACATTCAGGAGCTCCTCAACTTTTTTGTCTGTGATTTACAAAATCAAGATTCTGGTCAATACCTAGCCTGAATATACTTAGAACTTTTGTCTTATAAATAATATTCTTTAGTATCTTATTTAAGAATTAATAAGAATACTAAAATTGACTCAATTATCAGTCTAAAATACTTGTTCAATTCCATCTTGATGATACAATGGAAAAGAATTTCATCTACAGTTCGCTTTCTCGTTGATTTTTGTTGATTTATGACTGTTTTTTTATGTTTACAAATCAGTAAATCATCCTTTGTAAATTTCGTATGTCTTTAAATACTCTTCGAGTTAAATCTCATGATCATCAAATTAGATCAAGAATCGAAATTGATGTCTACTGTTTAAGTGTGATATTTATTTTCATGACTGCTTTAAATACGATTTTATTTTATTTTTGTTGTTGTTTTGTTAAACCTACACATGTCTTATAAAGTACATACACATGATTAAGTAGGAGAGTGAGTGGTATATTTTCTTGTAAAAAGTAAAAAATATAAATGAATTTAAAAAAAATGTGTACTGCAGAAATTTTGAGTATCATTGAAACGATTTAATAAGATCCAGGGGAGTATTGACACATATCGGATCCATTAGCTTATAATACAAGGAAATATAAAAAACAACCCCTTCGCCTGGCTGATGAAGTCTTTCTTGGTTTAAAATCTTTCGTTAGTGATAATTAAGAAAGAATTCTTGATATGTTTTGATTACATTGAGAGAACGCGTTGCAGAAGACTTACGAAACCAATATATACATGTCTGAAATCAAAGCAAAACGAGGAAGAGGTAAACCGAGGACAGAGTGGAAGAAAATAGTTAGAAAAAAATTAACAGAAGAAAAAGTAAGAAGTATGAGAAGTAACAGAAGATAATGTATGACGAATGTATGGACGTGTGCATTGAAAGAAAGGCGTAGAGATATATAATATCTGCCTACCCTAAAAGGGTCACTGCGTGATGGTATGTCTTCTTCGCCTTCCACCTTTTTCTTCAGCCTATTTCTTTATTACTCTCAATGTATTTCAGACAAATATATTTGTTTCGCAAGTCTTTCTCTTAATGTCGCTAAACCATATATGATTATTTTCTTAGTTCTACTTCTAACATCCTTCTAACAGTAATTCTTTGACCGATCATTTATTACTCTACCAAATATTGTAATATTAGTTATTCTACGCAAAGCGCGCATTTGTGTAAGTTTTAAAAGGTGTAAAATGTTTGAACCTCCTTTACATCGAGCAAAACGCCTCAGTAACCATAATACAATTAGTGGATACTATTAATAAAAACGTTTAATAATGCGTCGCAATTCGAGGGTTTGTATTTTTGAACATACGAGTATCTTGAATATATGATACTTGAAAAATTCAAATCCATACACAATATAAGTTTGAAATAATAATTGTATGGCTTCTGGCTACAGGGCTAGTTTTCCGATTATAATTGCATTCTGAAGTCATCCACAAAGTTATATGTACATAGACCGGTTTAAAGCCGTTGCACTTGCGTTGATGGTGTCCTTAGCTACATGCAGTGTCAGGTCGTTGACATTGCACCTTATTACAGTAAGGGAGACTGCAGAGAATTGCAAGAAATACAAATTCAAATAATTGAGACCTTGACGAAATTTGCTTTGAAGGATTTAAAAGTTAAATCTTGGTAACAAGTCACCTTTATAGAATGGGTATTATAAAAGAGCCTGGTTGCGAATGTGACTGTATGATGAGACTATAAACTATGTGTTTTTCAGCTGTCCTTGACGTGACATATTTAATTTATGAAATGTCATGTATTTGTCACGTTCAATAAATTTTGCTTATTTTATTTTTATCAAGAACTTTTCCATTTGTAGATCGATTGTCAATTTTGTAAAGTTTAATCATTTGAAGCTTTAAATAATTTATAAATTGTTTTTTATTTACATTAATTTCATTTTTAATTTTGACTCTTATAAAAGTACATTTGGTTTAACAGGGCGGCCGGCACCAATGATCCTAGTGTGGGTGGATTGCCTGTATATAATATTAAAAAGTAATATGAACCTGTCTCTAATTATATCATTATTTATTTACAATTAAGTGGTCAGTTAATTGAAGCACTTTTAGAAATTACTTTATAGATTTTCAAGAACACAAAGGAAACTATTTATAATATTATAATAAATGTATTTTTAGTTTACTAGCTAACTTTTCCATTTAGATAATCTGTTGATATTTGAGGTCTAACAAGTATAGATATAAAATTTTACAAAACAATGAAGAATTATTTGTTTTTTTTTTCAATTATACAATAGACCACGTCTCTCTCAGTTGTATACCGACGATAAGAGTAAACGTAAGTTTAAATCATGATTAAATAATTAAGATCATTGTTTAATTAAAGCCGGCGCTACAATTAGTCCAGCTAGGCAGTCGATTAGGACGCATACCACTGAGGGGCGCAGTACTTATTTTTAAGGATCATAGACTCATCTTTACATATTTTTATATCTTTTTTTCTAGTGACTGATTGAAAAAAGATATTTTGGAGTCTAGTAGCGCAAAACGCAGGAAAAGTTAAACAAGAATAACAATAATAATGTTAATAATAAAATGACAATTTATATAGCACCATTTAGAGAGCACTCTCCTTAAGGGCGCTCTAATTCGAGATCCGAAACCATTATTATTGACATTAAAAATATTACAAAATAATTAAGTATGAGTTTAGTGTTACGACAGGAAGGTGGCGGCTGCGGTTATTAGATTAGGTACTTTTCCGCATCTGCATTTGTTTATAAAAACATATTTTGTAAGAAAACCCAGAAAACTCAACAAGGTTAGAAACACTGCAGAGAAACCTTTGAAGATCTTCCGATACGTAATAGAAACACACTTGGGTTTAAGTGTAGTGTTCATATATAATCATGAATTTTGAGACTTAAGGAAGCACTTGGAAGTTCTCCCAAAAGTGCTTCCTAAAGCTACACAAGCCACCCATAGCTCTAACACTTAGAAGCAGACCATTCCAAGCCATAGGACCAGTAATGGCAAAAGCTATATCATAATAAGAAGGGTTATTCATGAAATACCTTCATACACAGAAATCAAGTAACCTTATACGGTAATACATACTTAAAGGTATGTCAAGTAAACGTTCAATGTTGTTTTGCCAATGACGCATGTATATATAATATTATACCGACTGCCCTTTAGTTCAAAATGATTTGAGCGCAAAAATATTTTCTTTTGTATCTATGAAAGATAAACAAAGATTGATTATTATATATTTTTGCAATTTAAAAAAGTGTCAAGTTTTGTACCTGTTATTTGATTACAAAATACCTCTTCTTAAAAATTGTTTTTTTTTTGTACAAGTATGTTACCTCCCTTTCTTTAGGGCGCAAACTAGTTTGACGACGGCCCTGGGTTTAATGATGTTTGAAAGAGATTCATAACTGTCATGATTATCATAATTTTACTTAAGAATTTTGAGCGTTTTTATAATTTGTTGAACTAATTTATTGGTAGATTTTCAATTTCAACATATTTGATATATTGTTATTTTTGAGATACATGTTGCACTTAGTACTATGTTTGCCGATAAATTCATTGATTGTTTTTTCTATTGCGAGTTTTCTTGATCAAATTGTTTTTTCCGTTGGGATATCAGATTGTTTTTTCTATTGGAAGTTTTCTAAATAGCCTAGAACTCTTTGATAACCAAAGTTGTTCTTCATACTTTGTTTATTCTTGTAATATGCTTATAAGTAAAAATATCGTTTCTTCTTCGATTATTGATAAATACATACATACCAACAAGCTACTTCCCTAATGGGATAGGAATAGAGGACGAATCTCCAGACTTTCATATTTCGATATAAATATTTCGCGTTTGCCACATTCATACCTCTTTTCATACAATTTCTACGATTTCTCTTACTTTTCCTTCTTTCAAAATTCAGAGATATATGGTACAATATATAAATATTTGAATTTATTTTTGATTCGTATTATATAATATAATAACAGCTAAACTTAAACTTACGTTAATCCTGCAAGAATGTTGAGAAGAGTGCTTTTACCAGCTCCCGATGGTCCCATTATTGCGGTAAGTTCGCCAGACTTGAAATATCCATCAACACCGTGAAGAATTTCCTTTGTATCTGTAAAAACAAATAATAAATGAGATAAGATATTGAATACATATTTAAATTAAGGTCTAGAAACTTAGAATTTCTTAACAAAGAATATTAGAGAGTCGGGGCAAAACAGTTACAAGTTATGTTTTCAATTGTTTTTTAATTGATATTATTTTTTGCCTTATGAAGATCATTTGACCGTTTTAAAATAATACTTATACTTTTTGATTTCTTATAATTATATAAGTTAAGCTATTTGTATATTTTAAATGTTATTTGCAAGTGATTTATATTTTTTTCAACGTTTGGCTTAATGTGCGCTTAAGCATTTTCTTTGCTAATAAAATGGGTAATAAAAGCTTGATAATGAAATTTGGTAGCATGTGGTTGTCAGTAAACTAGATGGTAGAAAGTTACGATTAAATAGTAGTTTAGGGACGGTTGTCCCGCAATGGGGAGATGATGGGGATGAGCGTTGTTTAAATAAAACTCGTAGTTTGTAATTGTAGGAACTTGTCAATGAAGTGGGTAGGAGCTTACAAATGGAATGAAAAGTAGAAGCTTGCCAATGAAACAGGTAGTAGAAATTTGTAAACGAAATGGGTAGTAGTAGATTTTCAATGAAATAGGTAATAGGAGATTGTCAATGAAATGCGTAGTAAGAACTTGTCAACAAAATTTGTAGTAGAAGTAGCTTGTCAATGAAATTGGTAGTACGAATTTGTAATGAAATAGATAGATTTTCAATGAAATAGGTAGTTTAAGCTCAAGAATTTGCTTTAGTGTTATTTTATGTATACGAGTACATACAAACTATCATGCTATATGTCTTTTGGGATAGGCATAGACGATAGATCTTCACACTTTCATATCCAAAACAAACAATCTTTGTGTAATCCATACTCATACACGCTCTTCTGTTTCTAATACTTGTTACCTTTTTCGTCAGTCTAATTATCTCCAAATATATATTTTCATTATTTTCTCGGCCTATCTCTTCTTCGCATGCTCTACATTCTATGCATATCTTTGTTTTCTAAGACTTCACAACTCATTTGCCGATATATCCAAACTATCTTAAGATTCCTTTATTAATTCGTCTTAATATTCAATTCTAACAAATATTTATCCATAATCTGGTCATTGCTTACACTATTATGAATTGTAATACTAGATATTCTTTGCAAAATACGCATTTCTACAATATTTATTTTGATCCAGTTTTTCCAAACAGGCAAATGAAAAAAAGTGTCATCCAGCGCCGTTAATGAAAGAAATTGGGGAAGTAAAAAATTTAAACGCTTTAGCGTTAGCATAGTTACTTATTAAATTCAACAGATGGCAGTGTTAATTCATTTAAAATGCCAGTAAAGTTAAAAGGAAAAGTATACCAAACGATTGTCAGACCCGCACTCCTCTATGGCTCCGAATGCTGGACGATGTATAACTCTTACTCTAGGCAACTAGAAACTGCTGAAATGCGCATGCTAAGATGGTCAGCAGGTGTGTCCCTAAGAGACAAAATTAAAAGCTCACGCATTCGTGGAAGCCTAGGTGTTACAGACATCAACAGCAAGATGGAGGAGAGGCGATTGAGATGGTATGGGCACGTTGGACGCAGAGCACCCGAAAAACCAGGCAATCTCCATGGTTCTTCCTCGAATAACAACCAGAGGAAGACCAAAGAATTCATGGGTGGTGCAAAAAGATAACCTGATGCAGAGGCACGGCCTGGGGGACGTAGTCCGGGACAGAAGAGCATACAACCTGAGGACGAGGAGAGCTGACCCCAACAGTCTTCGCAGACGAGTTGGGATGGAGCCAGGGAGAAGAGGCAGTGTTAATTCTTTTCCACCAAAAGTTTGACTTGGCACTCGTTTCCCCAATCCCTAAAAATACCAGGTGGCTGGTACTATTCTTGAATATTGTATACATTCTCAACCGTTACGACCTTTTATCACACTGTTAAAAAATAAAAGGTTAAACTAAGCTTACTAACGAAATTTTCTCACATATATATTTTTTTTCTATTTTAATTTACTCGTCAATTTGTAACCTTTGACCCAGCAATTGTATATAACATACGTGGGCAAATGCGACTCTTCGTTGGGTTAAGTGCGGTTCCCAATGCCTCTTATAAAAATATAGATACTTTCTTTCCCCATTATACTTGTATTTTCGCGATTTTGGAAACTTGTGCCAGAATTTACATATCCTAATTTAAAGAAAGCTGCTTGCCGATTATTTTCCATTTTCGGTACAACATATATAGTTGTGAATCCTTATACTCCTCTATGAAGTTTGTAAAATCAAAACATCGTTCGCAGCTAACAAACGAGCATTTGACAGAATTACTGGGAACGGCTGTAAAAAATTTTACACCAAATTTGAGAGATTTAGCTAAAAGTGATAAATACACTTTTTATCATATTATATTTTATTTTTATTAAATAAATTTTGAACTAATTATTTTGTGTTTTTTTTCTCATTTTTATATTTTCCTATATGTGTATTTTTTATACTTAATATAGCAATTAAAATGGGTTAAGAACACGCAATAAAATAGAATGAGTGTATTTAATACTACGTGAGAACGTGACTATAGTGTGGCTCTTTATATATATGAAAATCCAGAACGTGGCTCTCGTTGACCTCATGTATGGCCATCCCTGGTATATAAGCTGTGTAACACTTGTCTGTATATTTAGGAGATATTGCCGTTTGGCAATAAACTCGTCATTTGTATACTTTGCAATAAAATCTCTTATACAAATTAATGAATCACACAAAAAAAAAAAACAACGTAAGCTTTTTATGCATGTTACGTACTAATTTGCGCAAACACAGGGTAGGCGAAGAAAGCGTGTCATATCATATACAAATTTAGTATAAATTTATTACTTATTAAAAAACTTTTGCTTGCATTGAACCTCCCTATTATTTCCTTCGATATGCTGTTTGAATTGCCAATAACCTGTATATTAGTAAATATAAAATTATTTTTTTCAAAAAGTTATGTACCATAGTATTTGATGTCATTTCATGATAAAACTGTGTTAATAATGAACACGATGACACTATGTATTAGGGTCTAGCTAGGTTTCATTGTGTGAACCGTCATATTAAGATGGATAGGGCCAGCAGTTCTGATTATTCTGACAGATCATTTAGATAGTTCTGTCTTTCTTTTTCATGCACGCATTTCCACAGGATTTACTAAGATCATTTAATTTATTTTTCATGTACACCACCACTCTCAGTCATCGAAGTGATTAATTATATTTTTTTGAATCGTTTATATAAAATATTTCGTTATTCTTCATCTTCTTCAAAGTTCCTCTCCTCGGAGGTTGGTGATCATGATAGCTGTCTTGACCTTTGAGAGAACAGCTCTGAACAAAGATATGCTACTACGAATATAATCAAATCACTCCAGTAAGTTCTTCTATCGGGAGATGCGTCATTATTTTTTTTTTCCGTCAGTAAATAAATCTTTATTTATTGTCATTAAAATTGTTTTTCTAAGATTTATTTTTAACATGAGAAAGTATCATATCACTTCATACCAGAAGTCACTGAACTGGTTGAGCGTGATAAATGGACGTCAAATTTACAGACTATCTCTATTCTATAATATCCTTAACTGACCCGCCGCTCCCTCTTATCTCGCCGAAAAATTTCAACGTCTTTCCAATCATGGACAAATCTCAAACAGAGATTTGTGTATTAGCTTTCTCAGTTCACCGCTCTTTTTTTTACGTTATCCTTTACTGTCCATGCAGTGAGACTCTGAAACCAGTTACAAACCAATTTTAGACTCGCTCCGTCCTTGGGATGTTTTAAGAAGCGACTGAAAAAACTCTTAATTTCTAGTCGGTAATAATATTATGTTTCATTTCTGATTTTTCTTACCACTCCACCATCCTTCTCATTTTCTTTGATCGATGATATTTCATTCTTACTTTTACTACGAGTATGTACGAGTAAATTGTTCATAAATTTCATAGATAAATAATCATTTGAATATTTTTTGCGACCATGTAACTAACGTTTGTCTGGTTGGTTGAAATTGCCGCCTGGCAAAAAGCCCACCAGATTGCCTTTTCTATTAAGTGTTCATAAATAAAAATATTTATACCTTTTTAAGACAATAATTGAACGATTTCTCCATTCCGATATGTTTTACTTAATTACATGGCGTGACTACTTAAATATAGTTTTTTTGTAAATAATGTCTACGGGTATTCCCATCATAGTACACGCTATGTATACTAGATGGCACATAGTTTATAATTTTAAAATATAATTTATGCAGCCAATAGGAAAAAATTAAACTCGGAGTTGATTTTAAAAAATCATCTCCCGACTCTTACTCTGATTCCGACTCCACTAAAAACCAACCAACTCCTAAACTCCGACGACTTTAAAGCCCTACTTTTATTTTTTTAGAAAATATTCAATTAGTTATTTAACCACCCTAGAATATATTGAACTAATGAATATACAGAATGTAAGAAATAACCTTTAATACGAGTAAGTACATAATTTTGGATAGAAAAGGACAGAAATATGACTATCGCCCAAAGTGCAATTGAGGGTCCGATTCGAAAAGGTCGAGGTCAGCAGTGTTTGATTCATAGAAAAGGTCGAGGTCAGCAGTGTTTGTAACTTAATTATTTCATTTCCACTTTCCATAATTTGATCGAATTGGGCAAAGGTGAATTATTTTGATAAATAAACACCGTATTAAATGAGAAAACTCTCGGATATGTGTTACATTAAAATTAACAGAGTTTAAACTGTTTAGTTCACAAGCATGTGGAACTTTATCAACCAAGTATGTGGATCTTTATCGATCTTTTGAAGTGGCTAACTCTATTTAGTATAGATTTTTTTTCAAATACAGGAAGGGTGATGGCATAAACACATTTATCCTGTGTTATTTTGGGTACTTCCCCGGAATTTTTTATGTATGTTGCACACCTAAAAAAACTTAGCAAGTGAAGAGGAATGACAGAGTGAGTTTATTTATTATAGATACTTTATGGCACTGGGGTTTATTTTCAAAGGTAATCTTCTCTTCCAATCACAGATACACGAGTTATGCAGTTTGTGTCAATTGTTGTGTGAGATGGTCCATACATTAAAAAAAATAGAAAATAAAGATGAAGAGTGTTACAAAAAGGAGGCAATCTGGTAGACACAAATGGAAAGGGAAGGAATTCTGGTAGACACAAATGGAAAGGGGAGGCAATCTGGTGGATACGAATGGAAAGGAAATCACACTACGTCGCTGAAGAAAGATTATACTCGTATTTTTAAGTCGCTAAGAAGAAAAAATCTTGAAGAAAGCTAATAAGGGTGCATGTCTTACAGCAGCTGGTAACTTGTTGCAATGTTTGACGGCATATACATGTATAGTGTTGATTAGAAAAAAATGTTCTCGAGAGAATGTTGTTTTTTTTTTTAAATATAAGAATGTGTATAATAAACGGTAAAAGAAACTCTATATAAACACCAGATTTACTTTGCACTCAATTAGTTTGGTCGAGATAGTCTGAGAAAACGCAACCCCAAAGGCATTTTTAACAGGTAATACTTCTGGTCACTAGCGATTGCTTCACATTGTATCAAATAAAATAGACGGACGAAAAAAAAATGTTTAAATAAATATATTACATTTTTTTTTGTATACAACACAACCTGGCTAGTTTGTTGCCATGTGGCAATTATTTCAAATAAGTAAAAATATGTTAAAGTGGTCTACAGTGAAAACAAGATAAGAACCTTGTAATTTGTTTTATCAAATACTGTTTATTCCACTTTTTGTAACGGTATAACTCTACCGGTTTCAAGACTTTCACCTCATCTGAACCGGTACAAAAAGTGGATTAAACAGTGTTTGATAAAACAGTTACAATGTATTTAAACCTTCACAATGTTAATGCCTTAACTATAAATAATATACAATATTAGAACCCTTTTAAAAATCAATTGGGTTTCAACGGTAATCGAACTCCTTGGTCGGAAGACAGGCGTCTTACAAAATAGGCCACATAAGTCATCTGTGCGAAAAAAATATATACATACACACAAACCATCATGTCGTTTCAGTAGGCAGAGAGGAGAGAGCGCCAGACTTTTCGATCGCGACACAATTCTCGTACATTAATATACATACGTCATATAGACTTTTTACATTTCGTTCCATCAAAATATCATTCACTTGATCTAATTACACTTTCCTTGGTCTTCCTCTACCACGCCTTCCACTCACATTTGTACTGGGGTATTTCTTCATTCATTCGTTCTATAGGGCCAAACCATGTCAGAGTGCTCTTCTCTTCACAATCATATCAATCTTCTATTAACATTCATTATTTAAATACATATACCATCACACCATCTCCTTGTCAGAGTAGGCAGAGAAGACAGAGCGCCAGGCTTTCTATCTCGACACACATCCTTCGCCACGTCCACATACATATACCTCAACAACTACTATTTCTCTTACTTTGTACGTTTCCAGGAATTCATTACAAATGAAAAGCGAAGAAACAAAATAAAAACGGAAATTTAAACTGTAATAAATAAAAAAAACAGAGGAACATGCTAACGATAAGTATGATATTAAACAGAGGAACCTGCTAACGATAAGTATAATATTAAATAGATTTGCCTGCTAACGATAAGTATGATATTAAACAAAGGAACCTGCTAACGATATGTTAAATATGTATGATATTAAACAGAGGAACCTGCTAACGATAAGTATGATATTAAAAAAAGTGCATTATATAGGTATATATCATGCCTATAAAACATTAGAAAAATTTCATCAAGTTTATAGATAAAAATTTAAAATGAATAGTCAAATAGATTTGGGTCAGTATATGAAACAAATTGGTCCGTACAAGGTCTTTTAATAAAATATTTATTCAGGCCAACAATGATAATGATTTAAAATGTTAAGAAATTATTTCCTTTGGTTCGATTCAAATTTGGCAATACATCTGCGGTACTTACTCGTACATGCATAACACCACGCCATCGTCTACGTCCATATATCTTGTTATACATGCTAATCTGTTTATCATACTTCAAGTGAGCGATAAAAAAAATATACCGAGGAAAGAGTGGAAAGAGAGGAAATACGTACAAACAAGCCAAGCCTCTTTTGGGCTAGGCAGATATATCTCCAGTATTTTTATTAATGTACATAGTAATTGTCTCGTCCACATTCATACATGCTCTTCTGTTTCCCATACTTCTTACATTTTAAATTACTCCAACTATATTCTCCCACTATTTCCATGCCCTACACATGCTTCGCTCTTTATTAATGTCAGACATACGAGTATATTTATTTCGTAAGTCTTTCGCAATTCATTATCTCAATGTAGCTGAACCATCTCCAGATAATTTTTTTACTTTGACTTTAAAATCCGTGTCCTACAATTATTTATTCTTTAAACGATCATTCCTTATTCTATCAAATATTGTAAAATCGGGTATTTTACGTATGCATGCGAATTTCTTCCTTATTTAGAGTACTCTTATATAGAGTGGCGCAATAAGAACTGCAATTTTAAATTTACCATTTTTCAGTTGTCAAACGTATGATATTTATAATGGACATACGTCATCTACATAAACTATAAATTAGTCATGCAGCGGTACACCTCGTTTTGCATTTCCATATTTGTGACATGGTATGCTCAATAAGTCATAAGAATCTGTTTATTTTATAAATCCACTTCTAAAAGTTTCGATCTTTCGTGATGTTTTTTGGTTGTATCAACGCTTCTATTCCACCGAGAAAAGTTGAGAAGATGTAGTAGCGAACTCAACTCCTGAATACGGTAGTGATAAGAAAGTTTATATATAAAAGTGAGCTGTACTGAACTGAAGGAAAAATATACAAGAGTCATAAAACAGGGATGAGTATGAACTTAAGGCTGGTGTGTTGAGGAATATGAAGAAGACCACTATGAGATGGTTTGTTTGAGAGTGCGGAACGAATACGTGAAAAAAGATAATACATACAGAGCAAATTGAAGTAGAAGACATGGTAGAAGAAAATCAAGGAAAGTGTGGTTGAATTTTGAAAAAAAGAAATTTAAAAAACACAGGAATCGCAAGAGTTGTATGGATCTAGAAGGGGCCAAATATGTGAGTCGCGATAGAAAATTCTGGCGCTCTCTCTTTTCTGCCTACCTCGATAGGGAGAAGGGATGATGGTGTGTATCAGACCAATATTGTTATATAAAGCTGATTGTCGAGCAATATTTTAATCTCAAGAACAGAGATGTCATATTACCGAAATGCGCATATTGGAAAAAAGATAAACTAAGGAATGAGTAATATTAGAGGTGCCTGGAAAGTTGCTTCGATCACACTAAAATTGAAAGAAGCTAGACTTTGGCGGTATGGATATTTATTTACAAAGGAAATTAGCTGAATCAGCTGTGTGCGAAACCAGACACTGATAATAAATACATGGAAAAATAACATCAACCATGACATGGGTGATTTGAACCTAGCTCTGGAGATGGTCATGTCAGAGAATGATGGAGATCCCTAATGGGAAAGTGCAAGGATGATGATGAAGATATTTATGAGTGCGTTTCTTACTATATCTATCTGTATAGTATACTCGTATTATGAAATTGACACAATCAAAGTTGTCAGATATTAAAATGTTTAAAAAATGTATATAACGCGACTTTGTAACTATTAAGATTTAGAAAAACAATGAATTCAGTTGGAAAGATCGGGAATCCATTATTGGACGTATCCATTATTGGTAAGCATGCATGCAATTACGGGAATCCATTATTGGTAAGCATGCATGCAATTAAAACATTAATTTTAAACGCAACTTGAGACTAACTATGAAAGGTTATTTATTATATGCGTGTTTAATGCCAATTGTATTATTTTTGTTTTATATTTAACGCTAAACGAATCTCCGTGTGTGCTCCGATTGTCTCACTTTATGTGTGCCATCGGATCCAGTATAACGGTGTGGTCAGTGAGTTTGCTAGTGTGCAATGGATCACTCACTTAAAAACAACAAACTCCAAGGCACAGCTTCGCTGTTTAACTGAATTGACATTGGAATGGCAATAGGATCCTCGACTACGAGGCCCAGCCACGACGACGACTATTCAAAATAGTTAAATTTAGAAAAACTTTACTATATTCCGTTAAGAAACAAATGTTCGAACTTTAAAAAGCAAAAATATTTTTTTACAGTGGATTTTAGATTTCAAATTTTGGTAATATAATGCTGTATACTGTTGAAGGAAAGTATGCGTTGTCTATGCTAATTCCAAATGATATATCAAAATGATGTTCTAAGGATTTATAATGAACTGCATTCTGTATCAGATATCTCAAAGTAAACGAGCAATTCTGTGTCCAAAGAATGCCCATGCTCGATTGATTGATGAGGATTTATCGAAACGGTTAGAAGATTCAATATGTGCACATAATTCTACAATATATAATATATAGCATTATTTATGACGAAGGTGGATTAGATGTAAATGGAAAGGTTAATTTGTCGATTAAATTCTCAAATAGCATAAACTCAAATTACTTTCTATTGTATACCGTGAATCTTAAATTTGAGAAAAATATTATTTTTCTTAGAAATGTATCGATTAGTGACGGTTTATGCAATGGTACGCGAATGGTAGTAAGAAATATTAGTATTCATTTAATCCAAACTGAAATTATTACATAAGGTCTCGCCTTAAACGTTGTGGAACTTCATATTAGAGTATTTAATAATAAATCACTTCGATATTCCACTAATGACCTTAACGCCCACGACACATGTTTCTACTTCTTACGAGTATATCGAGGCTTTCTTTGGGCGGAATGATCTCGCTTTGTTACGAGAGCACTACTTTCATTCAACTGTTATCATGTTTCATATGAAATGCTTTTGAGTTATTGATCCAAAAGCAAGAAAATACGAAAGGTGATTTTTTGCATTTTTTATTTAATACTGTTTTATTTCTATGGTTTTACATATTTTTAAATGCTTTAATTTTTTTTGTTTTTTTTTGTAATTTTTGTAACGTATGTTAAACACCACATGCCACAATCATTATGTAATACAACGAATTACGAAACATTATATGTTAGACTATATAGAATTAAGAAACATTATAGACTATATAGAATTAAAAAAACATTATAGACTTTATAGAATTAAGAAACATTATAGACTATATAGAATTAAAAAAACATTATAGACTATATAGAATTAAGAAACATTATATACTCTATATAATTAAGAAACATTATAGACTATATAGAATTAAGAAACATTATAGAGTATATAGAATTAAGAAACATTATACTATAGACTATATACAATTAAGAAACATTATAGACTATATAGAATTAAGAAACATTATAGACTATATATAATTAAGAAACATTATATACTACATAGAATTAAGAAACATTATATACTATATAGAATTAAGAAACATTATAGACTATATAGAATTAAGAAACATTATAGATATATAGAATTAAGAAACATTATAGAGCCATAAGCAAAACTAAATCAATATTAAACAACCAAATAATGCAAAAAATGTCCCCTCATTACTTTTTTCCCTTTGGGTCAATAAACCACACGCATTTCCAATAAAACATGACAACACTATTAAATTTTCAAGATATGAGGACCAAGTATATCACAATAATCAATAAAACATTATGGAATTCCACTAATAACCCACGGTTGGCTATTTTACTAAATCAAGACGTAAAAAGTATAAGGTACAGTTGTATCAAATAAATATAATTGATTTGTAATTGCATTGGGAACAGCATTTTTTAAATAATCATTCTTGAACTTGAGAAACGTTTGACCTCAAAAATGAACTCTCAAGATACGAGGAAGTCAATAGCATTGTGGAGGTATACACATGCGTTAAATATTGCCGGATTTTTTAAATGGAATATTCATAATACGATATGTTAGTAGGTCACGTAATCACAATGAGCGGAAACAAATGGTACATTTTTTGTTAATTTGTTTTGACAAGTTAAAGGTAGACAATATTGTCTCTGGCTCCAGTAATCGAGCTTTCAGAATAAAACCACTAGAGTAGGTAAGTAACTCACATGTAAATAAGCAAGTACCGCATGTAGGTAGGCAAGTAACTCACATGTAAATAAGAAAGTACCGCATGTATGTAGGCAACAACATTCGAGTATAGTAACTACAGAAATTCCTTAACTAGACGGATACATTTTTGCTGTGGGTACCATAGGGAATATCCCGGCTGGAAGACCAGCGTCTTATCAACTAAGCCAGCCGTAAGGTATATGCACAACGCTCACAAAAATGACATATGATAAAAAATAATTTTATGTATTAAGTAAATAATTGAAATACACGTGTGATGACCTCCGTGGCATAGTTATAAGACTCCTGTCTTTTGACCAGGAGGTTGTGATTTCTGTTTTCTCGTTGGTAGCCAATATATTTAAAAGTATATCGGTCTGATTTTAACTTCACATACGAAACTTGACTAGCCGTAAAAAGTTACTGCAACATGACTTGCTAAAAGCTTATGTGTATTACTTATACTTTCTCTGCAGATAGGTCGAAGCCTAAGACCTCTTAAATATCTTTCTGGTAAGATATTTTTATATGGCAATAAACCCACCGGATTATACGGTATAAAACAAAAGCGTAATACAATACAATATTTTGTCATTTGTTTCATCAAACACTGTTTATTCCACAGTGTTTGATAAAACGAATTACAATGTCTTTAAACCTCCACAATGTTAATGTCTTAACTATAAATAATATACAATATAATATATATTGGAGTAATTAAAACGACTTGATTTAAATCGGTTAATATGAAGAAAAAAATTTGATAGTAATGATTCTTTGCGTAAATAATAAAATTAAATTCTACCAGCCTAAATAGAGAACAAACAGACATTAGTATGCATAAAACACCAATTAACAGTTTACTTATTCTAAGATAATTAAGCAAACATTACGCCGCTCTGTATGGCCTTGTATGGAACAATTTTTTTAAGACGGAATTTAACTATTAAACACAAATTTACCTGGCTTGATATTTTTGCATATACGAGATTGAAATACATATGCCTATTCGACATATAAAATAAACAAAAAAATGTGCTTTGTGAGTCGGTTTGTATGTTATTATACATGTATCATATACGTCCAAATAAAGAATCGGATAATGTAGAGAAATACGAGTATATGATATGTTGGCCTTATTTAACCCTAATCAAAGTCTTGCATATTCTCCAGGAACATAACCGGCTTTATAAAACACTGTATACACCTGTTTAGTAATGCCTTGATAAGACCAGTTTTAATGCATGCATCCGTGATCTGGCCACTGACAACGCACATCAGGAAGAGTTCGGAACACCTTCAGGAAAAAAACGGCGCGTAAAATATATGGTCCACGCATTTTAAAACTTCTTAAAGATCTTCCGACTTAATTTACGACTTTCGTGACTTGTTGGTAAGACGCTGGTATTCAATCAGGGGGTTCGATTCCTGATGATATCAAAACATAAAATAAAAAGGGTCCCAGTCTAGTTACATAGTTTGTCTAGCAATAATACTTGAACGTGCTAGACATATGCGAGTGTTGTTAGTTGTTCGCGTGCGATAGTATTCCAAACACGAACGATGGCGAACCGTTAATTACTTGCCTACTCCAGTGGTTCTTAATCTGAAGGCTTCATTTCTGGGACCGAAGACAATATCGTCTCCCCGCTGCACTATTCAACATGTTCATTTGATAAATTCATATACATTCATGTATGTTGAGGGATACCATATACGTACATGTATGTTGAGGGATACCATATAATACATGTATGTTGAGGGATACCATATACATAAATGTATGTTGAGGGACACCATATACAACATACATGTATGTTGAGGAATACCATATGAATGAATTAATAACTTCTTTACAGAACAGTTTCATATTTAGTTTAATATTCCTATTCATTGTCTACTTGAATCGTCTACTTGAATTAATATATTTTTTAAGAAGAATAGCTTCTTAACTAATATTTTCACTAATGCGGTATATTCTTCCCGTCACCATACATAAGCGCCTCTTGAAAGGTTTCGTTAAATCTTGGGGAGCCTCTACCTGATACTTATAAACTGTCCTTTTTTAATTTCAATATATCGTTGTACTGGCGCTTAGTACATACCAAACCAAAATATCAAATGGGAGTCACAAAATATATGGTGTATCTCGGCCGGGGAGATGTTCCAGCCCTGGCCTTATAAGGGCTTCTCTTTTCAATGTATTTTCTGCTATTTATCTTAAGATATATATATGTAATTTTGGAATATATTTAAATAAACACATAATAAGTTGCTATCAATAAACCAATATTTATTTATTATTATTAATTTATTTAAAATATCAATTAGTTTGAAAAACGTTTGATAGTGCTGTGTGTAACGAAAGTAATACAATATAATACAACTCATATAATATATGTAAACTACGAGTACATAAAAAATATGCAAAAAAATCAATCAATAAGAAAATTTTAAATATGCCCACGTCAAAAATCGCTCAAACTACGTTGGTCTGGATTGCATTTTTAAAGATGGTTTGTGAATCGTATGGCTAAATTTATTCTTCAGACATCTATTATATTCTATAACAACCCGTATTTTTTGGCATACCATTTTCTCCAATATTTAAAAACAAATAACACAGTCAATATAAGTGAAATGTTGGTCGGACCTGTTATGCATTTGGACCTTATTTGGTTTTTTCAGTACCGGAAATTTAAGATAAAAGGCAAAAAAAAATGGTTACAACAAGAACAAATAATCATAATCAGGATCGTCGCTGCAATGTGTGCTGGGTATGCGATTCACGCAGGCGCCTAAATCAAGGGGCAGTCAGACGCGTTTCCTGGACTATATTCTACGTAACATAAATGTCGGAAATAATAGGAGTATTATTGAAATTTGACTATTCAAAATTCACAAGTATATAATTTAGTTTTATATCGTTTAGATAGTTTTTCGGAAACAATTTACAAGATTTTTTAATTCAAGCACATTTTAATATAACTTTACTCTATACTCATACGGTAAAAGTCTATCGACAAATAACTTGAATAAAGTTTATCTTATTATTACTCATAATTTTACTAATAAGTTATTTTAGACATTTTGTAATATATTTATCATATCCTTACACTTAAAACCCCAGTTGCCCAGATAGTAAATCGCATGTCTTCGAACACTGGGGTACCGTTTTATTTTAAAATTCTTTTTAATTCGTTTGAAGAGATTGCCACGTGTCAATTCAGTAAAATACTTTTAGGACCTTTTATACTTTTGATCAATTAATATATTTTTATACTCTATGAATGTAGGTTCGATTCCGGTGAAACTCGTTTCATTATATTTTACGTGTAAAAGTGCTGTTGAAGAGAGATGAGAGTTTTCTATCTAGACCCGTGTTTCGCAACGTCGGCCCCACACCCCACAGGGGGGGGGGGGGCAATTTGATTTTTAAGGATGGCAATTCGAAAATTGACTCGTTCAGAGTTTAAGTTAACCATATTTCTATATTGTGGTTCACGAGCATGATACAAGTATAACAGATATAGCAATCCGGATCGCAGCTAACTTCACTCCACTGTCGCGTATACACCGTGACGTAATAATGAAAGATGAGAATCCAGAAATGCTTATTGTGCATTGTGTTATTCATAGGGAAAACTTACTGTGTTTGCTTATTTCCTAGTGATTTCTTCCTAAAACCCATCATTTAAGTTTCTTTAATGAACAATTCAATTCTTTAATATTAAAAATTATGTATATGTATATGTTACGTTACGTAGGGGCTCCACGGCAAAGCGGCCGCGACAAAAGGGTTAAAGTTTAACCCTTTTGTCGAAGCCGCTTAGTCGTATTTTGATCGCTTTGTCGCGTCCCCGTTACGTAGAGGGGGGGGGGGGGAGCATAATAATTTTAGAAAGGCTTAGGTGGGGCATAGCACAAAAAACGTTGGGAAACACTGATCTAGACATTACTACTTTTATATAATTTTTAAACGTGATCATCAGCATCATTATCTCTGTCGCTCATCATAACTGATGATTTGATTTGTGGAATGTTAGTGGGACAAGTTAAGACACGTTTTCACTCCTCTCGGTAATTTTAATGACATTATACAGGCTTCCCTCAGTCAATTCCTTCACCTGGTCGCTCTACCTTGCTAGCGTTCTGCCTATGCTCCTTCTTCCTGGCATACATTTTATAACTATCAATTTCTCCAGATTACTTGGCTCACGTTAGGAAATTTACCCGAAAAACCGTAGCAAACATAGAAGCATATCACATTTGATCCCCGAAATATGAAGATATTCGTTCTTCTATAGTAGCGGTCCACGATATTTTCAGCATCTTACACCAACAACATATCGCAAAGGTATGAATTATACGTGATGTTAATCGTCCAAAGTGATAAAGATTGATGATGGCGTATTAAAACATATTGTTTAATCCCCAATATAATAATTTTGTGGTTATATTTTAATATAAATAAGTCAAATTGTGTTATCTCTTTTGTCATTTTGAGGAGATATGTTTGACGTTTGTACACATACGGCGTGGCATGATCCTAAACGGGGCCCTGGTTACAAGCGCTCGAATAAGAAGTGTTGTATTCGTCGAGAGTGTTAACCCAGATTCTGGAGAACGATAGTGAAGATGGCGGATGACGTGACCCACAGCCAGCGGCAGAAGAGATTGCCGGGCGCACTGTCGCAGATTAACTTGGATGAACTCGGAACTTTCCAACAAAAGGTTTGTTTAATAAGGAACGCACTCGATTTTCTTTTTGTAATAGTGCTACATACGTAACATTGTATATTTTTTCTGTACTGTTTGCAAAACATTGACAAGTTGTTGGGCAAAAATAAAAAAAACTTCATTTTGTTTGATTCCACTATATTTTTGACACTTCCACGATCTATAAATATGACAATATTTATCGATCGTACAATGTTGCGTCGAGTGCGAGTTGCGTCAAGTGCAAAATCGAGTGCGACCTTCATTAAACATTTTTTTTTGTTGGAAAGTTCCGAGTTCTCTCTCTCTCTTTGAATAATGGCCGTGAACTCCTATATATGAAAGAGTATACGCCAGTGTCAAGTGATGGAGTTCCGAGTTCATCCAAGTTAATTCGCGACAGAGCGCCCGGGAATCTCTAATCCACAACATAATATTTATAATATTTTATTTGAATGGAGCCGAACTGAAGTATGTAAATAAATTACAAATGCATAAATCCAATGCCAACAGTTAGTGAGGTTAAATTACTTATAGTTTTACTTTTTGCTCGTAAAGCATTAAATTAAAATGGATTTGAAGTGATTTCATCAAAATAACCTTTGAATATAAAAACTCTCAGCAAGATATGACATACATACCATCAAGCCGTTTGTATTGGCAGAGAGGATAGAGCGATTAATTTTCTTATCACGACATACTTCCTCCATATATACATACACATATTTTAATAGAGCTTCCTTCTGTATCTCTTACTCACTTCCATTTCTTTTCTCAAAATTTCATTCGCTTGTCTTAACCTTGGTTTTTTCGGTGGTCTCCTACCACGTTCAATATGTCCAAACCACTCATCCGTTCAACATGTCCAAACCACCTCAACGTGCTCTTTTTAAACCATTCAACACATCAGTTTTTTTAATAATTGCAATTCGTATACAAACACACTGAATATTCTTTTCAGTACATGCATTATCATTGCATTTATTGAGCCTTACTAATTTCCTTTAATTTAGATTTTCACGCCCACGTTTTCCTCCTATATTGTCATGTGTTACATCATTACACATTTGTTGTACACAGTATAACAAAGTGCACTTATTGCCATGTCACAATCTCTTTCAATCAATCAGAACTATATTAAAGATGCCTTAAGTAAACAACACACAGGAATAATAAAAAAAATCTTGGATCCAACGGAAATCAAACCCGCAATTCCCGGATTGGGAGACAATCATCTTACCATATTGGCCACGGAAGTCGTCATATATCAACTTTGTTGTGAACCAGTGTAAACTTTTACAAGTAAAAAATAATTGGATCTGGATCCTGGATAAGCAGTGCTTTTTTTTTCTCACTTGTTGTCAAGCTTTTTGTGAACTGTAAAAAGGTGGTGGAGCGCCACTCCACTGCTCCACCGCAAAAGATGTGCCGGAGCTCACTTCTTGTCAAGTTTTTTGTATCCCGTAAAAAAGGTGGTGGAGCACCGCTCCACCGTAAAAACAGCACTGTCTATAAATATGTAAAATATTTCAAATGGTTTTATTTTATTAACGGTATTGAGAGGTGGACACTTCAAGTTTCCGCTATGAATTAATTTAAAACCTTACAGATATCGGTATACCATACATAAACAATCCTGCATATGTATTAGTGAATGGTGATGGACAGTGAAGAGGTCTTCCGAACAATGGATACTAATAGACTCCTCGAAGTCATCAAAGGGATACTTTGGGTTCATCCTTCGGTATTCTACATTTTGTTTCTTTCAACTGATCGAAAAGAGGAGGAATGAGAGGAGATGGTGTGTAAGACGCAGAAAAAATGTATTATATTATATTGTATTTTGTGTACAGTAAACTTTGGCGGGGTTATTGCCATGTAGCAATATCTTACAACCAACCAGAAAGATGTAAAAGAGACCAGTGAAAGTGAAAACCAGTTCCAACGGGAATCGAACTAGAAACCCCGATGTTGGGAGACGGGCGTTTTTCCAACTAGGTCATGGAAGTCGTCAAAGATGTTGTGATACATTTCCCAATAGATTGCTCTAAGATATCAGAAATCGATTCAGAGTTTCAGTGAATTGTGACACATTCTGGAGTGGAATCGACAACCTTTGAAAAATGAAACACGAGATTGAAATACTATCGCGCGCGAAACGCAAACAATACTCGCACATGTCAAGCGTGTCCGATCATTATTACCAGACAAACTTTTAAACCAAACTGGAACTCTTTTATTTTTGGGTACCATCGGAATTTGAACCCGAATCACCCGGATGGAAGACAAGCGTCTTACCAACTTGTATTTGTTTTAGACTCAAGTGATGGATAGCTTGTTCGGAGTTTCGGTCCGATGGTAGGACACCTTACTCCTTCATCGGATAAGTTCTGACTGTTAAGATATTTATTGGAAATTTTTGGATCTTTTTGGGAATCGGGAAAGGATAGGTTTGTGGTAATTGTTTTGATTTTATGAATGATTATGACAAATTATAAACGATTAAATACATATATAAATATGATGATATATACATAATATTAAATACAAATATACATAAATTTGTGTCGTCACACACTGTTTTATATTGAATGGGTGAAAAAAAAATGAAAAAATGAATTGTGAATAAATTATAAGAATGAATATAGTAGTCGAAATTAGGAGTGCGATTTTTGTACACTGTTACTCACACTATTGCAAAATGACTCTTCTGGTTGAACGATATACTACCTTGATCAAAAAGTTTTAGGACCGGCCACCGTGTGGCACTGTCAGTCACCCGATTGGATTTTTTTTTATTAGGTTACCACATCTATCATTGACACTTCCCTCCAAATTTCAGCGTCATAGCTTGACATTTGTAAAAGTTACGCTGTACTGAGTACATCTACCTTTGTGCGTGTTTTCGATTTTTTACAAGTTTGAAAATGGCATCAACTGTGCATCAACGAGTTTGCATTAAATTTTGTGTAAAAAACGGATTTAACGGTCCGCAGATCTTGGAAATGTTGGAGAAGTGTTTTTCGGTGGCACGAACGCTTCAGAAGTGGTCGTGAGTCGGTCGAGGATGACGAACGCAGGGGCAGTAGAAAACTGATGAAAACATCGATAAAATCAAAGAAATGTTGGCAGAAAACCGCAAATTGACCATCAGAGAGCTGGCAGAGGACTTTAACATCGCTTATGGATCCGCTCAAGACATTTTGGTTAGTGATTTGGGCCTTAGACGTGTCGCTGCAAAACTGGTGCCGAAAGACCTCAAATTCATGCAAAAAAAGGACCGCGTTGAAATCGCGAAATACATGATTTCCATGAGTTTTTTACCAAAAATAACACGAATACTATCCAGCAGCCTTCGAATTCACCTGATCTGGCTCCCTGCGACTTTTCCCTGTTCAACTGACTTAAAAAACCGCTTCGCGGAACGCGTTACAGCACCCGAGAGGATGTCATGAAAAAATCGAAGACGGCTCTGATGGACATACCGAAAATTTAGTACCAGCGGTGTTTCGAGGATTGGATCAAGCGCTGGCGTAAGTGCGTTGCAGTCGATGGGGAGTACTTTGAAGGAGACCATATCGATTTTGATGAATAAACTTGTATTTTCGATTTTATTAACAAAGTCCTAAAACTTTTTGATCAAGGTAGTATAACATACCATGTTATATATCTCTATTAATCATCATGGCTGAGGCTAGACAAAGATTGTCGTGATGGTAGTAGTCAATGTCAGATGTCAATCTTCTATGGGAGACGACAGTTTGAGAAGAAATGGTGGCAAAATTTATTTAAGCAAATTGCATTAACGTTTTTCTTTTCTTTATAGGAACAGGTTTCTACCTTTTAATTAACGCGTACCATCGAAACAAAAACTAAAAACAAATTAGTACCAACACCATATATAATACAAAAAAAAATCTTCCGTGACATAAGTAGGAATGTGAAGAATATGCTATTTTATATTTTAAGTATTTATTTTGAAAAAGTCTTCAATATATAAAAATATCGCAATTTTTATGTCTTAAATAACGATTTTAAAAATATTTATTTCTGTTATATTAAAAATAACTGACTACCAAATTAATTATCTAAAATATTACAAGTTAATTATAAAATTAAATGCGAAACTTGGGCCTGTTTGAGACATGTCAATTTCTTTATATGTTATGTGGCTCTGTATCACTTAATTTTAAACGTAAATTGGGTTACACTTTTAATTTTGTTCTTACAGCTAATAAAATTATATTTGATAAGAATACATATTGTATTTCGTTAAGAATACATATGGTATTTTGTTAAGAATACATACGGTATTTTCCTAAATTTAAGACAAAAGTCAGTATATTTTTTACACGTAAAAATAATGCATCCATTTATTTCTATTCTTTCCATGTAATGCAGTATTTCCACACTTTTTACCGTACCACATACTGTTCTCTTATGTACCACCAGTGGTAAGCATACCACCGATTAAGAATCGCTGCTTTATAGTATTAGTATCCGTTCTTTGGAAAACATTTTCATTGGTTATTCTCATTGACCAATATAAATGCAGAATTCTTATGTACACCCACATCTCTAAGGTTTCAATTTTGGTCATGGTGGTAACTTTGACTTCTACACTGTTTGAAACATTTAACAAACTGACTACTAAAGTACAAAAGTTTCAAGCCTGATCAAGTTAGAATACCTCTAATAACACACTAGAACCGATATAAGAGTGCGTTGTTTTGTTATATTATGTGTCAAAAATGTAATATCGTGTGGTTTTCAAGTTTCTTTCAAAAGGGAAAAGCTCCGTCGAAATTAAATGACGTTTAGATGCTGCCTTAACTTTCACCCTTTATTAAATTAATATTGTTACTTTAGAAAATTTGTACGAACGTCAGAGGTATCTCCGAAAGTCAGGTGGATAAAATTCCGGGATATTCGTGTGTAGCAACCCAGTGCGGCTTTTTCACAGATGACCTCCTTTTTGCACAAAAGCCCAACGTTTTAACCGCAGGACCATGCACCTCATTAATATTATTTTTTATTAATTATTACAATTTCCTAATCTAAAAAGTTACTTTAGTTGCCAGGATTTGGTAACGGCTCTGATTATAACAACTGTAATTGCAAAACCTGCATAATTTGAGGAAAAATAAAACACGCCTAACACCAATTCACATAAACCAAGGTCAGATATTATATTTTATCGGCATATTTTTCTAAAAATCGTAAAAGAACTAAATTTAATACTTTAAATTGCGTAACATTGCAAACTTTTTGCTCGTGCAGTTCTATTGTTTTTATGGTCCAGTGATTTCAACCGTTGACCATAGTTTTAAAACAAAAGACGGTGTTCAGTTGTCCGCATTATCCGCGGTTCGAAAATATAAAATTGAAAACTTTAACGTATCGTCATAAGGTCATTATTAGTTCCAACGTCATTCGCTTCACTCCATCTATCACATAATCACTATAATAATCCCATCGTCATAAGAAGGGTTAGCGTAGTACAATTAGATATTTTGAGAGAGAGAGAGAGAGAGAGAGAGACCATATTCACATAGCTTTTACTACCGAATTATCACAATATAAACACCAAGATCTAACCGGAAGGCTATAAAATTCGACCGAAGTGAAAACAAATGTTAAATCTAAAAAAAGAAGTCTCCCAAATAGCACATTATTGTCGGTAATAATTTAGATAGTTCTGATTTGTAATAACAGATGTCGCATTATTTAATCTTTTGTAAATAAAATGATGCGCGCGCTGTAATAATTTATGCATAAAATTGAAACAATTTCTTTATTCCACGTCCTGATGTAGTTAGTGTTGAACAAATAATAGTCGCGAGTGAAGACTTTATAGTTTTGACCTTTAGCTGTCAGTTGACGTGTCGGTTTGATATTCAGTTTGATGGAGGAAAACGTTTTAGTTCTATTTTGTTATTAATAATATATAATATTATGTTCGTTTGTTCTCAAACATCGTTTTATAACATAATATAACATTATAAATAAACTCGGAATTATCTAGCATTGTTATAGCGTTATATTATATTATTGGATATTGTCTGTAATCTCTCCCTATGCATAATCAATAAATATTGTTTTGTCATTTGTATGTATGCATAGGAAAAAAGAATATATAATACATAGGGTTTGGTAATATCCGCGGTTTCACATATCCACTTGGGGTCTTGGAACGTATCATCCGCGCATAACGGGGGACTAATGTATTTTTTATTGAGTCAATGGGTTGAAAAACTAGTTATAAAGGAAATCATAAAATTTATATTTAAAAAAAAAGCGTAATTTGAAATGAGTATCTTGTCTAATCTTATCGTCTGTACAAGTAAAATACTTTTTATTGCGTTTCGACTAAAGACGTGGAAAAATTGCCAAGATGTTTTCTAAGTTGAATTTTCAAAGAGATGTTTCATGTGACGGATTCGCCCTTGGAGAGACTTCGATCATTATTCGGTCACTAAACGTCACCCTTAAGATTAATGTTGAAACTATGTGTTACATTAATCTTACAACAATACTCAAAAAGGAACATAAATAAATTGAAAGGGGAATTAACACGTAATACATAAACTGAAGCCTAAGAGTATATTTACGAGTATGTTAAGATACATTTGATTGACTTCATTTCAATATGTAGAAGCTGGATTGACCATACAATGTAGAACTTGGATTCCCGATCTATTGGAGTATTAAGAAGTGGCTAAGATTGAGCATCCATTAAATAATGTAGAAGTGAGATTAACCAAATAATCAAACATACATAAAATAGAACGACTATCTATTTAAGTATGCAGAAGCTGGATTGATAGTCTATTACAGCAGAAATTTTATTGGCAATCAATTACAGCATTAAAATGTTTGATTGACTATACAATCTAGAATTCGGATTATCAATCTATTCAAGTATTAAGAAGTAGGTAGGATTGACCATCCATCAAAGTATATAGAAGTTAGTTACCATATACTCGAGAATGCAGAAGATCAACTAAATTTAGAAGCTGGATTACCGTCTATGACGATTTGCAGATATTAAATTGACAATCTATTAAATTATTAAAAAGTTTAATTTAACGTCGATTCAAGTATGTACAAGCTAAATTGACTGTCTATTGGAGTAAAAAGAAGTTGGATTGACCATCCATCAAAGTATGTAGAAGTCAGACCGTGTAAAGAAATTGAAAAATAAGTAGAAATATCGTTACTTAATATTCATTATGTAACAATCTGGATCATATATTCTTGTGACTTTCATTTTTTTTCCGGCGTATTTCCTGTCATTTTAGCCATTTTTCTTTTACACGTATATCTTAAAATTATAGACGAGTAAGGGATTAAAAAAATATGATTGTTATTTTTTTAAGATACACGATACATTTGTAATAAAGCTATGTGCCGAGTTGAAATGGACGCAGTAATAAAACAAACATTACAACGATACATTCTTCAATAAATTGTGTTCCAGTTAACCATTTTCTAAAAGTAAAAAATAATTGTCATTTAAGCTATAAAGCTAGGAATACTCCCTTATTAGAAGGGGTGGTATGTGTATCCCGGTTGAGAAGCATTTACCTTTTCACATCCCATTTAGCAACATCGTTAAACGATATTCAGATAGTGATTACATTATACAAAATATAAGGCGACTCTTCAATGAGAAGTGTTAAAATAACACTTTTATATTTTGAAGAGGTTTAACCTTGTTTGTCAAAAATAACACACAAAAAAGACGTAAATCACCTTTGGGGGGAAATAAGTCTTCTACGCCTTGACTACGGAAGTTGCCATTGTTTTTCCGGGCCGTAGAATATGATATATGGTAGATATTACTACTCATCGCATCATTCTATGACCAATTTTTTATTTTATTTTTTTAGCTATCATCTACCTACCGGTTAAACCTAATTATGTTACATAAAAAACTCAAAAAGAAATATACATATAATAAAACAATTTAATAAATAATAATTGTTTTGTCGAAACAAACAATTCCCATTACTGAGAAAGCTCTATATGCTTTCTTGAAAAACATTTTCTGAAATGTTGAAGATGTCAATACCTAAGGCCCCCATCTAAAAGGGACAGTCCAAAAACCAAAGGAAGAGAATTTGCCAATTTAATTCTACTTGATGCCAATCTAAATAAATCAATATTTTTGTATCTGAAATGGTTGCCAGGAATGTATAATATAAACTATCATCACCGTGTCGTGCAGCTGATGACTGAGCATCGTGACTCCCATGATAGCTTCCGACGACTCCTCTCCATCCATTCCTGTACTCCGCGGCTCTAAAGACAATTAGTTGTCAAGAGTAATCCAGTTGCGTCTCTCACTTGGTCAGTCAGACGAATTGAAATTCTTCCTCTTGTTGTGCGTCGTCCTTCCAAGCCTCCAGTAATAAAAAACCTCTCCAAACTGTCTCCTTGGCCAAGAGCAATATGCCCAAAAAATCTGAGGACTTGTCGGAGGCATATTGTCGACAATCTGTCAGTGATTCTCAGTTCTTCGAGAATGGAGGCGTTCGTTCGTTAATTCTTCTTCAACACCACATTTCAAATGCATCTATTCTACGTATCTCGGTTGCTCTCAAAGTCCTAGTCTCCGCGCCTTATTAAATATTGCGAAGACGAGAGACTTAACTAGGCATAGTTTCGTCGTGATGGTTCGACTGATAGTTCTGCTCTTCCATAAACTATATCTTTTCTAAAATAGTTGGATTATACGTTGTTAACCAAAGTTCTTAAATAATCTTTCAAACATCATTCCCAGTCAGTAAAGTAAAAGAAAGGGTAGGTATTCCAATTGCTAAGAGGATAATAGGAAGTTAAGATCAAGGAAATTATCCATTCAGTTTTAATGACGTCAAAATGCGATCAATTATTTCTTGTTCCGTAGGTTATATACGATTTGTTGTAGCCATTGAAGTAGAGGTTGCAATTTCCGTTAAATAATTATTTTAAATACTTGAAAAATAGACGTAGCCAAGGGTATTTGTTGTTACAATCGAAAAACTAATTTGAGATCTTGTGAAGGTTAAGCGGCAGTTTGCACTTTTCACATGACTACGGAGGTCAATATTGAACTTTCTTTAAAATATGGCAGTTCCATTGCCACAATTATTAATTACGAATTCGCACAGAAGTGTCTTGCAATTTGCATTAATCTAAATCAAAACATATTCAAACATTATTTTTCTGAGTAATGAAATTCAATTGAGTCAACATCAAATTTTATAGAATAAAAGAACGAGGACAAGTTAAGTAAATCTTTTGCATTGGCAATTATGTCTTCTTATTATTCAGTGACCTCACCAATGTGTATTATTATTCTTCAGTGAGCTCACCAATGTGTCTTCTTATTCTTCAGTGAGTTCACCAATTTGTCTTCTTATTCGTCAGTGAGCTCACTAATGTGTCTTTTTATTCTTCAGCGAGCTCACTAATGTGCCTTCTTATTCTTCAGTGAGCTCACCAATGAGGATATTTTTTTAAAGTTTGATTATTATATTGTATTATGCTTTCGTTGTATGCATAACAACTTGGTTGGTTTATTACTTTGTGTCAATCTCTTCCAACCAACCAGAAAAGAGCCTTAAGTGAAAATTAAACCCGCAACCCTAGGGTTGCAAAACAGGTGTCCTATCAACTAGGTTATGTGTGAGGGTATATAATATTACCTTTTATTTCAAGCATCGTAGTTTGATAAATCTAATAAACATAAAACTGGTCAAGATTTTACGTTAAATTAAAATTGTCATCCTGCTCAATTTGTAGATCGATTTTGTTGAACAAGTTTAGGTCATTATTGAGATGAACGTATTTCTTTGTATCTTTGTACTATTTTCTATATATTATACATTAAAATAAATAATACACACCATCCCGATATTTCTCTGTCGGAGTAGGCAGAGATAACACCGCGAAACTTTCATATCTCGCCACACACGCTTCGCCTCTTTTATGTTCATATACCTTCTCATACGAATCCTACGATTTCTCTGACTTTCTACGTTTCCTTCTATATTTTTCTTGGGATTTATTTCTTTATAATTATTTCACTTACATTTGCACTGTATAAAATGAACACTAATGTGTAAAACCAGTCGGCTACAAGACAAGTTAGTAATCGAATGAGTGATTTGATCGATTGCGCTTTAATGAAGTTACGATATAAAGACAAAGTAACCGTAAGTAGGTGAATTATTAGAAACGTTTCGATGCGACCGGCCAAACGTGACCGAGATCTGAAACGTCAATCCTCACAGTTGTTCTTCATCTTCGAGCCGGGATATTTCATACACTTTTACAATCATTGATCATTTTTCTTCACTTCTAAGTAAAACCACCCGTTTTACATATCTTATTATATTTGTATCGGACGTATGCGTCAGTCAAAACATATGATATATTTGTTTTCCTGTTTGTTATTTGGTACTTTTATGATATGATATTTTGATGTTATTTGGTATTTTGACGTATAAATTCTTGGGTATTTTTTGATGATTTGTAAGTAAATTTTATGTTTGTTGGGGTCCGTGCTGTGCCGCGACCGTAACTGAAATGTTCCTTATGCGTGGCCATCGCGAGACAGTATCAAAAGTCGGCCGGCCCATGCATGCGAAAAACTTGCGAGAATTGTGATATTTCAAGGTTTTCACCTCATCATCAGGGGAGCACAAACAAGACTCAACAGTGTTTGATAAAACAAATTACAATAGATTTTTTCATATTTAGGTCTCAAAAAATATCTACGATATATCTATATGAGAGAGTTCGGTGTCTATCCATGGCTTTATCCTACTCAGTTTCTGCTGGGCATGCTCGGGTATAACTCCTTGAGAGTAAGAAGAGATCTGCGTCTCCTGGTATACGTTGTCAAACTCGTTCGAGGAGTTGTGAGCTGTCCAGCATTACTACAAAGATTAGCGTTAAATGTTCCTAACAATTACACTAGACTGCGCCGGCAAGAACTGTTCTCAATAACATACGCAAGAACGGGTCTTCCATCCCCTATGCCTGTTGGAAGGGCCTTAACTCTTCTGAACGGGACTGCTTCGGATATTGACATAAGATATTTCATATCACATTACCAAAAGCAAAAGGAAATTTTCTTCTAAGATTGAGCGCGTTAGAAAGCACTCATCAACGTACTTAAGTGACTGTGAATACATGTGTATCATATGTTTGTGTGTATATATGTATGCTTATACATTATTTTTAATTTTTTATTTTTTTTATTCTATGTAATTTTTCTTTATTTTTAATATGTCTTGTATTTTTTCAAGTAATTGGGCTAAGCCTGTTTTGAAAAAAAAAAAAAAAATAAAACATTCTGCTATAAGTAAAAGCAATGACGAGGATTACAATATTGTAAAGTAAAACCAAATAAAGAGTTCAGCTTTTTATGTATATAATGTTCTCCATAATTTTTAATCTGGTAATATTTGTAAATTTAATCAAAAAAATATTTTCATTTACAGTATTGAATAGCGTAAAATTGTCGACACACTTTTAAAATGACACTACCATTGACATAATGTTACGGATTCGCAAGGAAGTTTTTGGTCCGTAGCCAAATCAAGTGAGGGTTGTAGTCGACGGGTTGTCTAGTTAAATTAGAAAAAGGCGGACTACATAATTTAAATGTAAAATTATAAATTAACATAGTATGTCTTGGCATGGAGGCTACAAAACATTAAAAGGCCACAAAGAGGCCTTGCAACAAAATGGGTGGATGGTGTGAAGCGGGGGTCGATGAATGAATCACGTCTAGCACTGAAAAATAGAAGAATACAGAAGGCCTATATCACAATTGTTGTACGATTCATCAAAATGACATCGCCAATATCTTCATCGATATCTTATTTACCTAACAATATATTCCATGTGTATGTGGGTGTTGCAGACAAAATAGTTGATACTCTGTAAAGTCGGAGATCAAAAACCGCTGCACCACCGTTATGTTCCGTTGCAGGCGGAGCAGATGAAATGAAAACGAAATCAGCGGAGAGTTCAAGCGTACAAAACCTTACTGTACTACACCAGATGTCACCAACTTACGACTTACGTACCAACATTTGACCGACCGTTGTGTGATAACACATCAAGTTAAGAAGAGTTCAACAACTCGGAGTACTAATAAGTAAAACGTATAACTTCCAACCGAGCGTTTCGGATTTAATCTCCGATGGAACCCAAAAAGTGTCCTACTCTGGTATTTCACACAATCTTTAATTTTATGAAAAACTATATTATTTAGAGCTCGTAACGTACTCAAAATGATTTAATGGATTTGCTAGCTATTGGCGTATGATTTATCTATATTTTGTACATTTTGTACGATGACAATTCCAATAAGTTTAAAAGTTTGTGATTATTCCCTACGTGTTAGTAGATTTCGATAGAAATACAACCTATTTCAGAAGGTATCATATATCGCAACTACCGGAAAATTTCTATGCACTTTTTTTGATTATGACAAGGAGATCGCGAAGTTATCCTCCGTTAAATACGAGGCGTATCCAGAAACTAAGTGTACTGAGGCTCTCACGACCGGATGGATTTGATTTTCGACATGTTGGCTCCACTTCCGTGTAGCCTGACCCTTCCCCTCCGCAACGAGACCGGATCGAGGTCAGTACGTTGAGAAGTGTTGACGCGACAACACGTTTCGTGAAAAATGTCAACCCCATCTCCCGCCAAGTTGAATCGAGTGGAGGCCGGGCAAGAGTTTTTGAGGCGCTGCAAACTCCATGGAGATGAATTTCTCCGCTCCATCGTTACTGGAGATGAAACTTGGGTTGCACACTACACGCCTGAAACCAAAAAGCAGTCTCAACAGTGGCGTCACATCTCTTCACCCTCCGCCAAAAAGTTCAAAACCACAATTTCAGCCAAGAAAATCATGGCATGCGTGTTTTGGGACTGTCAAGGCATAATTTTAATTGAATATATGCCTCAAGGGGAGACCATTAACTCTGCAAGATACTGTGAGACCCTAAAAAAATTGCGGAGGGCGATTCAGAACAAGAGGAGAGGCATGCTGACAAAGGGAGTCTGCTTGCTGCACGACAATGCCAGACGGAACTGCTCGCCTCGTTTAAATGGGATGTCCTGAACCATCCCGCGCATTCCCCTGACCTAGCACCTTCATATTACTATCTCTTTACCTCCCTGAAGCTGCACATGGGTGGAAAAAGGTTTTCAACCGACGAGGAGGTAAAGGAAGAGGTGGAGAAGTGGACGGAAGGGTTGGCGGGAAACTACTTCGAGGAAGGCATCAAAAAGTTGATACCCCGCTTCACCACCTGCATTGAGAGGAATGGCGACTATGTCGAAAAAAAGCTTACATATGTACTACGGTAACCACGTAATTTTTTTGTTGAAATAAAAAAAATTGTAACCTACAAAAATCCAGTACACTTAGTTTCTGGATATGCCTCGTACATATGAAACGGGTTTTGTGGACACGATAACTCTTTTAGTTCTTCAGATTAGATTTTAATGAAACTTTTTTGAAAAATGAGTCAGTCTGATCAACCATCTTGTTTCAAAATGGCGACTGTTCAACAATTTTTAAAATTCGTAACTTCGGTAATATTGATCTTTAAAATGCGTTAATATTGATCCTAGAAAAAAAAGTTCATAAATATTCTGGAATATTCGTTATGTACGAGTATATTACAAAGTTCGATATTTACATTTATGTATATAATGAGGTGATATGAGTGAAATCAAATTATAGAAATTGTGGCACTATTCACCCAACTAGGCATAAATACCAGTTTTAAGACAAATAATAAGTATATAGGGTTCTAAATCTTAATTTATAAGTAATTTAAGCCCCATAAAATAATAGTTATAGTATTTAACGAAATGCTTATAATACTCGTAGAATGATGAAATTATTTGAAAGAAATTGTATATAATCTACCATAAAACCATAAAACAGGAAATATCCTTTCCACACAATAAATTAACTTGATTATTGCGGCCAGCGCCGGAAAGGCGTTCATTATTTTTTTAGTATGGTCTTTTATTATCTTAGTACAATGATTATAAATTATTGCGCTGCATCTTTTTAATTGCTTGTTGTATTGTTTAACATAAATAAATACACATATTTTTGGTTGGTTGAAGAACTTGCCATATGGCAATAAGCCAATCAATTTACTGTGTATATGGTATACTACGTATACACAAGGAAGTTTAAATGTTGTTAAAATTATGATTTACTTTGTTAGAATTTTATTCACAATCAACATGTCTTTATTGTATTTGTATACAGTGAAAAAATAATACAATATATAATAATATTTAAATGTTTCATTGTGAATCCAGGAAACCTGGATTCGCAATATTACAAAGGTAGAAGACGTTATAAAGGTGTGCAAAATAATGATGTGGCAATGGGCAGGACACGTAGCCAGAATGTCAGACTCCCGATGAATATCCGAAATAATACAATGGTACCCAAGAGGCATAAAGATACCCAGAAGAAGACCGAACGTACACTGGATAGATTAAATCAGGAAGCATGGCAACATCACATGGCATCAACGAGCAAAAAACCGAACTATTTAAAATCAACTTGGGGAGACCTTCATCCAGCAGTGGATCGACTCTGGTTGACAATGATGATGATGATGGTGAAATGTTTCATAATATACTCGTATCTTTGATTTCTGAATTTAGAGCGAATAAAAACCTTTTTTCTACAATTTGCATATTAATTAAAACATTGTCGACAACTGCATTGTAATGCGATTTGACTATTGCAAATAACAAATAATATAAGTGAGATTAACTTTGAAATTAACTATAGTAATATCTAACACCGAAGGGCTGTATAGTTAACAAACTGTGCTACTTTTAATGTATGGATAAGCAAATAACAATGTTTGTTAAATCTTAATATGCATATTTTAACTGCTTCGATATATTAAGGGAGACATTGTTTAAAAATATAAATCACTACCATAAATAAAATAAAAATAAATAAATGATAAATACTTACAAAATAAATATAAGTCTGAAACTAATGGAGAGCGAGAAAAAAGCAGACCGAGAGAGAATTGGAAGGAGGAATTAAAAAATGTACAGTGAGAAGCTTTTGAGAAGGTGTCCACATAGGCATGGAAGTCAATGAAATATGCGAACGTCGAGTGTGCGATGAGGAGTTGTTGGATATGATTTTGACATGATTGTTGAAATTATGATGCGGTTGCAATTGTGTGTGTGATAGCCTGGGATTTAAGTTTATGTAACGATGTGAACGGTTCAGCAGAGTGTTAAAATTTAGGGCTACTATTATATATGATTTTTTTATTAAGGAATGAGACCACTTCGACACAAGTCTTGCCTAGTGAAGCGAAGATCTGTAAAAAAAAATTAAGATTTGTTTTTATATTCCTTAGATGTTATTTGAAATACTTTCATAGTTACAATATATTTTTCACTGATTTCACAGGTCGAGGTGTATTCTGTACTCTGGGGGGATGCGTAATTTGGAGGATTGTAGAAGATGAGCCTAGACCTTTTGACAGCATCTGATATACCTTGCTTCTCATAACAATCATGTGAAACGTATATATTTTTTCTATATCGCTTTGTTTTTGTTATTAAAGAACGAGATTATTATATTATCTTAATTTTTGGCTTTATTTTTGTGGAACTCCATATCAGAATATTTAATAATACAATAATTTATTATTGCACCAATAACACACGTTTTAACCTACTATAATTGGGCTCTCTTCAGGCGGAATGATTCCCAACAGGTGTCATGTTTTATCGTGATTTTATTACATTCGTTGTGTATTTATTTTTGTTTATGGCTTTACGTATCTAAACGCTTTACATACGAGTATCTAAATGCATTGTTTTGTATAACTTTTGTAACATTGGTAAATTAAAATATTGTAAAATATGAGATTTTATTTAAAAAATACATAATTAAAAATCGTAAATAAATAATATAAATATATAAGCGATAAAAAAAACGATAACAATTCCAGTCGAGAATAAGACCACATCAGGCTTACATGGATACAAAATATTTAAAAGAGAATGTGACCATGAAATACAGTTTCCTGCATTTCTATTTTTGCATATGCAGTATTGAGGTGTGCTTATTCGATATTGCAAACAACTTTCGTTGTATACAGTACAACCTGATGGGTTGATCTCCACTTGGCAATCTCATCTAACTAATCAGAAAGACGTTTTAAAGGCCTAAAGTGAACCATATCGGAAAACCTTTTAAAAAAAACTGGATTTTAACAGGAATCGAACCCACAACAATCAGGTTAGATAACAGGCGTCTTAATAACTAGGCTACGAAGGGAGTGTTTTTTAAGTTGAATAATTTTTACAAAAAAATTATTTCTTAACACAATTGAAATCATTAGTAGCCTAGTTGGTAAGATATTTGACTTACACCCGAGGGTTTCGGGTTTAATTCCAGATGGTACCAAAAAAGTGTCTCAGTCTGATTAAAGAAATCACCTCGTAATAACTCGCACCCGCCGAGTATTTGGACGAGTGTTGTTGCTTTTTTGACATGCAGTTGTGTAGCCATATTCCGTGCAAGTTTCGTGCATATTCCAGTGGTTCTTAAACCGAAGGTTCGATTACCGGGGCCGAAAACAACATTGGCTTACGGTCGCGCTGTTCAATATAACCGAATTATCTATTTAAATTTGTTGAAAGTCCATATGAAAGAAGTTGAAACAATTTGGTACGTCAATGATTGCATTGACTGTAAATTGGCATGAATATATAATACATGTTCAATGTATTTATTATTTATTTATTGACAACTTTTATCATAAAGAAATATTTAATTTGTATATAAATGTATAATATAAAAGACGTTTCATAAGCGTCATTAAATAAATTCAAGAGACAGATCGCAAAGTATGTTCATAACATGGATGACAATAATGAATATCAAGCTTAATTTTCCACAGACCAGGGGTTCCCAAACTCTTTTTGAATTGTATAACCTAATGTAAGTTAAAAAAAGTGGTGTATCACCATTATACTTCTCACCTCTCTCCTTCGACCCGTGCCATTTTATTAGCATTTTTTCATAATAACGGTATCTACACAAGAGGAAGAATCCCAATCCGTTTGACTGACCAAGTGAAATACGCAATTGGACTACCTTTAACAACTGCCCTTCGAGCCCCAGGGATGGTGGAGGAGAGTTGTTGGAGGCTATCATGGAAGTCAGAATGCTGTCATGAGCTACACGACAGGATGATGATGATACCTACCCTCATTACTCATTGTTTAATTAATATACCTAAGAATTTCAGTTAAGAAAGTTTATGCATATTATAAAAATTAATTAATACACATCGGAAACAATATCTCCTATAGGTCCAATAAACATTACTTGCCTAATTTAAGGATAATATCTAAAGAAACATTATACTGGCACTTTATAAATGCAATGCATTTTATTGTTTTAACTTGGTAATCCCAGGATATCTCGATAAATATTATTGGTGAAAGTCAGTCTTAACATTTTGTTGAAAATTATGTTGGAGTTTCATGAAACTTCAGTTTTTTAATGTTTGCTTGCTCGCTTATCACTAGATAGGGGCTCGCGTACTATTAGTAGTATGCGTACCACAGTTTGCGAACCTTTGCTATAGACTATTTGCACCGGTAATGCGGAGTCAGATGTTTGGGTAGATATTTACAATATATCAAGTATACGATATAATAATATCGTACGATGATTAATTTCACGGCACTGGTTCAGAAAACCTTCAGGCAATTGTAAAAGACCGCTGCCTCTCGTTAACGTCCTAAATTACAATGGAAATATTTTGATCAATTAATAATGCGAAGTAGAAACAATGCAGTCATAGTCCGAATTAAGACTTTACTACTTACGGGACCTCGGGCTAACAAACATTTTAATTTGCAATCATCTTTAAAATTATAACCGGTTTCATTTAATTACAATATGTGAGTTTAAGATTGCGCTTTAATTTTTGAGATAATTGTAAATAAAGAGATACGAAAAGTACGACACCGATATACTGGTCTATCTTTCAACCGGGATATCCCGGCACCCTAGGGTGCGCAACAAAACTGCAAGGATGCCGCGAATTACAATATTGACTTTGAACGAAATCACTCGACAAGTTTCTTATTAATGCGAAAAGGAAACGTAAAGATGAAAACGATGAAGACTCAAGTTAGACCCCGTATCAAGATGGATGTAGTGAAGATGCAAAACGTTGCAGTGAGAAAGAAGAAGAAATAACACCGACAGCTATTTTTTTCAAAACTAAGACTACTATACTCTTTCGAAAACCAAGAAGAAAGTTCGCATGTAACATATTTGGAAAGTTACGTTAATTTTCGAAGAAGCACTTATTGGCTAAACGCTTCTATACCAAATAAGAAAAATACTAGACACATTAGTAAAAATGGTCAACTATAGTATGAGTATATAAAAAGTAGGCCTTTCAAATCACGTTATTTTGCCAAACTAAGTGAACAATTTGGAGACAATCATGTTAATATGCTTCTTCATACGTATGTTAATTAAGATGTCCAGGAGCAAAGTATTATCGCGTGTATTTAAACTAAGTTAAAATTTTGTTGTTTGTATTATTATTTTACTATTTTGTTATTCGACAAAAAAGTGTATTATAATAAAATTACTTGATATCTTTGTACTAGTTTTATTGTAAATATATATGTACTGAATAAGAAAACGTGGGAAGGGTACCGCAAAGATAAATAAATTTGTTTAGGGTGTCATTATCACACGAAGGTTGAAAACTACTGTCATAGATTGTGCATTACTGATGTTTGTGTAATTAATCAATGTTTTGATACATTTTGATTAGTCAAACAACACAAGTTATTTCAATTATATAAACAATAAAACTATCATGTATCGGACATTAAATGCGTGATTTAGAATAAAAATGTGGGATTCAAAATCATAATATAAATAGGCCAAAACCCATACGATGGTTGTCGCCAAAGAAAGAATACGAGAATTGAATTTTAAATACAAGAGAGCGAGAGAGGAATACTTAGATTCTCTGCGAAAGTAATTCGAAATTTGAATCTCGGTGGGTCCGTGATAACTGAACGAATTTTAAATACCTAGCTAACAATTTTTGAATCGGTGTAAAAGGGGACGATGTATAAATGATATATATATATATATATATATATATATATATATATATATATATATATATATATATATATATATATATATATATATATATATATATATATATATATATATATATATATATATATATATATATATATATATATATATATATATATATATATATATATATATATATATATATATATATATATATATATATATATATATATATATATATATATATATATATATATATATATATATATATATATATATATATATATATATATATATATAT